>JAECUM010016382.1:0-13640 GCA_016617855.1 Megalonaias nervosa
TATTACTACCTCATGGATCCAACCCAGATTAAAACATTTTAGCTCAAAGGTTAATGGTTATCTGCCTGCCTAGTTGGCAGTTAGAGTTATCTACCCCTGACATCATGATTGGTGCCAAATTCCATGAAATCACCATTTACTACTGGGATGAAAGGCATACTCTCTATATGGATGTAACTGCTAGGAGGCTGGAAGGGTGTATTATGATGGGCTAAGTAACATCTTACTAGAAAAAGTTGTTTTCTTCTTCAAATATGTTACCCAATCATATTATCCTAGAAGAACAGGAAAGACATGGAGGGAGATAAATCCCCTTACCCAGAAAAACCATCTCTTGTTCTCTAAGATATGTGAGACAGCTTCTAGAAGACTTGATTGGAAAATAAACTTCATATGTCAGGGTGTGGCTAAAGGCGTTGACGGTTACCCAGATACTAGCCCATTCAAACTTACCGGGTAATAAAATTAGCTGTAGGATACCCATTTAGTTCATGCAAAAAAACAAAAAAAAACCCCACAAAAACACCCACAAAACAATAAAAATACCATGTTTCCGAGTTCAGATCAAAGATTATATCTGTCAACATCAGGAGCAAGCAAGACACAAAATAAAGGGTACAGTCTGAGGCTTGTTTCATGTGACACTGATCCATCGTAGTCCTCCATCTACTGGTCTTCATACTATTGATGTGTGCGAACATTTGGATATGTACTCAAACAGATTCCTTATTTTCTATTTATAGTAACTGTACATGACATGTTTTGAAGAAACAGATTGGTTTCTTGAATTTGAAACACACTTATGTTGCAGAACAGACAATATTGAAAAAATATGGCACCAAATATTATCAAGTGAAACTGGCTTTATCGATATGACTCGTGGATGTTATATGACTGAAAAATGTTAGAGGAGAGGGATTTTGTTAAACTGAAGAACATGTTGCATCAGGAAAAGGACAAATCAATAGCACTTTACAAATTTTGAAAGAGTTATTCTACAGTGATATAATACATCATTCAGAATTTGTAGACTTGACAACCTTTGAGCGAAAGTTAAACATGTGATGTAGACTAAATAAAGTGAATGTTGTATATAAATAAAACATCATTTTGTTTTGTGTCTGTATTCTCACACTAATCCACATGGATTTAGTTGATTCATGACAAGAATTTCAACTAACTGCAGATCCAGGTAAGCAGCAGAAAAAAATGTAGGTTTTTCAAATGGTTTTCTGTGATGATGGCATGTAATATACAGATCATTCTTTTCAGGTTGTGTTTTTTTGCCACTCATATTAGTAATAATTATTCTTATACCTCTTGGGGGGGATGGCATGTATGAATTTACAATAAAGCAGTTCAAGTTCACATTTATTATAATTTCCCTTTGATCGGGTACTCATGTAATCAAGCATTAGGATCACTGGGTACCTGGTTGACTTTTTCTAAAACTCTGACATCTCTAATAGTGGCTTCGAAAGGAAAAAAATTTTCCCTCCTGCAAATCCAGTGGAAGTCATGAGACCATATCCTTATGAAGCTGTCAAATGACCTGCAAAAGGAAACCTTTTGCACCATGGGTAAAGGTTCCACCAGATGAAGGTGAGCCATTCAGGAAAACAAAATACCTGAGATAAAAATGGAAAAGTGTACTCAGATCTCCATCCCAGGGCATGGATAATAACAGTCAGAGAACAGTTTTGCTCATATGCAATGATTATTGCAACTGTCCTAACTTCATAAGCCAGGATGCGATGTAAATTTATTGGCGTGAAGTTTATTCTGATGTACAGAACAGATTAGCAACTTTATCCAGGACAAATGTGTCTGTGCTGATATATTGTCCTTTCCTAAAAAATATGAAGTGCAAATACACCATGATACAGATGCAAACCAAATTTCAAGAAATTATCTTAAATGGTTCTGGACATGTTAAGTAGACAAGTGTTTGATGACTGGACATGTCAACCAGACAAGTGTTGATGAATGGACATATTAACAAGAAATGTGTTGATGGCTGGACATGTTAACAAGAGAAGTTTATGATAATTGGACATGTTAACCAGACAAGTGTTTGATAACTGGACAGATACAAAATTTGTAATTAAAACTGGGATAACTCTTAAAATGCTGATCAGATAGAGTAAATTCTTGCACAGGTCAAAGTGTCTAGTAATTATATAAAAGGATGCAAAATTTCATTAATATATCTTAGAGTTCAGGGGTATCAGGTAAACAAAATGGTGGTGGCTGGACAGACAAGCTGACTCCTGTACCTTGCCCCCCCTCCCGTTTTGTCAGTATAACAAGTGATAATAAAATAAATGTACTGCCTAATAAATGTATCTTTTGTTAAAAGTCCGTAGTTGTATCAAAATGCTCAAAAATATAAATAACACCCCCGAAACTATTGACTTAAGAAGGGACTGCAATCACTACTTACTCTTCTACTGGTGCAGGAATCTGTTTGTGATACTTCTGTTGTACATACACATGGCAAGTACAGCAAGCTAGTGATGCCTCACAGGCACCTGGAACAATAGACAAGAACTTGTATCAGATAAATGAAGAATCATACAACACTATTTTGAATACTCCAGTTGGATATTATATGTATTTTATACATTATTTTGATTACACCAGTTGGATATTATATTGTATACATTATTTTGAACACACCAGTTGGATATTATATGTATTTTATGAACTATTTTGGATACACCAGTTGGATATTATATGTATTTTATACACTATTTTGAATATACCAGTTGGATATTATACGTATTTTATAAACTATTCTGAATAAACCACTTGGATATTATATGTATTATATACACTATTTTGAAAACACCAGTTGGATAATATATGTATTTTATACACTATTATGAATACACCAGTTAGATAATATATGTATTTTATACACTATTTAGTATACAGCAACTGGATAATATATGTATTTTATACACCATTTTGAGTACACCGTTGGATAATATATGTATTTTTTATACACTATTTTGAATACACCAGTTGGATAATATATGTATTTTATACACTATCTTGAATACACCAGTTGGATAATATATATATTTTTTATACACTATTTTGAATACACCAGTTGGATAATATATGTATTTTATAAACTTTTGAATAAACCAGTTGGATATTATATTGTATACATTATTTTGAATAAACCAGTTGGACATTATGTATTTTATACACTATTTTGAATACACCAGTTGGATATTATATGTATTTTATACATTCATATACTGCATCAACATACTACCTCGTAATTAAAGATAAATAATCAAATCATCAACTTTTCTACCATTCTTCAAGCAACTCTCTATCTCTCAAACTAATTATATGCAGGCTGTTTTAGAATAGGCTTCATGCATCCTATAAATAATAGGATTTTCACACAACTTCAAATATTCAAGTACACCAATTATTCACATGCATGTTGTTGTTGTTGTTTTTATTATTATTATTACTGTATCATCAATGCTGTTATTGTTATTTTTGTTGTTGTTCCTGTATAAATTATAATCTATCAAATTAGTAATTTCAACCCACTAGCCACTAACACTCATGATAAATGTTGATTATCTGCATTATATCGGACAACAACAGTAATGTGACACAGGTTTGACACATGTATAAAACAAAGCTTCAGAAAAGTACTTCATGTAGCTTTCCTTCTATTTCTTCAAAACCACAGTAGCTAATTGGTTAAAACATCGGACACATGACCAAAAGGGTGCAGGTTGGATTCCCACCAAGAGATCAGCTTGGATCAGCTATTATGGTGTTTCCTTCGGCATGGGACTTGACTCTACCTTCCATGGCATGAAATAATCTACAATGTCCTGCTGTGCGATAAAATTCCAAAAAACAAACAAACCTTCTATTTCTATTCCATATCTGTGGGCTAGATACATGGCATTATCCCCTATCTTTCCCTTCACTGGATATCTTTTTCCATTCTTATCAATATACACAATGCTCACTCTGAAATAAACCAAAAATGTTGGAAGCAAGTATCTTCAACATACATGAATCATTACTATTATTTACTATTAATAAAACTGAAACTATACATGTCAAATTTTTAACTCTTAAAAAACCCCCAAGATATTGTACTTATTACTAGTTCATTATGAAAACTGTAATCAAATGGAAGAAATCGAAGAAAGTTACAAAATCACATACAGTACAACACCTGCAGCAAAGAAACAGGATCAATGATTTGTTTAGCAATCTTCCCATCCTATTTCACTCTTCTGATTACACAGCCTTACACCATGAATTCCCATCCTATTTCACTACGCCAATCAAACTGCCTTACAGCATGAATTCCCACCCTATTTCACTATGCCAGTCACATAGCCTTACACCATGAATTCCATCTTATTTCACTATGCCAATCACACAGCCTTACACCATGAATTCCCATCCTATTTCACTAAGCCAATCACACAGCCTTACAAAATGAATTTCCATCTTACTTCACTATGCTGATCACACAGCCTTACACCATGAATTATCATTTTATTTCACTATGCCAATCAAACTGACTTACAGCATGAATTCACATCCTATTTCACTATGCTAATCACACAGCCTTACACCATGAATTCCCATCCCATTTCACTATGCAATCACATAACCTTACACCATGAATTCCCATCCTATTTCACTATGCTAATCACACAGCCTTATACCATGAATTCTGTCTTATTTCACTATGCCAATTACACCGCCAAACACCATGAATTCCCATCCTATTTCACTATGCTAATCACAGTCTTACACCATGAATTCCCATCCCATTTCCCTATGCTAATCACATAGAATTAGAACATGAATTCCCATCCTATTTCACTATGCTAATCGCACAGCCTTACAACATGAATTTCCATACCATTTCACTATGCTGATCACACAGCCTTACAACATGAATTCCCATCCCATTTCACTATGCCAGTCACAGCCTTACAACATGAATTCCCATCACATTTCACTATGCCAGTCACAGCCTTACACCATGAATTCCTATCCTATTTCACTATGCCAATCACACAGCCTTAAAACATGAATTCCCATCCCATTTCACTATGCTGATCACACAGCCTTACAATATGAATTCTCATCCTATTTAACTATGCCAATCACACAGCCTTACAACATGAATTCCCATCCTATTTCACTATGTTGATCACACAGCCTTACAACATGAATTCCTATCCTATTTAACTATGCCAATCACACAGCCTTACAACATTAATATCCATCCCATTTCACCATGCTGATCACACAACCTTACACCATGAATTCCCATCCTATTTCACTATGCTGATCAAACAGCCTAACACAATGAATTCCCATCCCATTTCACTATGCCAGTCACACAAACACAATGAATTCCTATCCTATTTCACTATGCTAATCACACAGCCTTACACCGTGAATTCCCGTTCTGTTCCACTATGCCAATCACACAGCCTTATACCATGAATTTCCATCCATTTCACTATGCTAATCACACAGCCATACACCATGAATTCCCATCCTATTTCACTATGCCCATCAGAGCCTTACACCATGAATTCCTGTCCTATTTCATGAAGCCCATCACAGCCTTACAACATGAATTCCTATCCTATTTCACTATGCCAATCATACAGCCTTAAGCCATGAATTCCATCCTATTTCACTGTGCCAATCTCACAGCCTTATGCCATGAATTCCCATCCTATTTCACTATGCCAATCACATAGCCTTAAGCCATGAATTTCTGTCCTATTTCACTATACCAACCATACAGCCTTAAGCCATGAATTCAGATTCTATAAGCAAGTCATACATATGCATTCCTTCTAATATTTCAAAATTAAATTTCTTTTCTTGTTTGATCTAAAAATAATCTGTTGAACAAAATGACACTCACATGCACATCTGACATAGTGTGATTGACACAAGAAATATTATAAACCTTCAGATAAATACAATAAAGCAAAATTATAGCACAGTTTGTACACTTATTACCATAACTGTATTCCCTTAATTGATTGATCCTCTATATGAAGCTAGCAAACATAATGCAACAATGAAGGATACAGACATGTACTATTCCACTAGCAAACATAATGTGACAAGTATGGGTAGAGACAGGGACAACTCCACTAGCAAACGTAATGTGATAATGATGGGTAGAGACAGGGACTACTCCACTAGCAAACATAATGTGATAATGATGGGTAGAGACAGGGACTAATCCACTGGCAAACATAATGTGACAATGATGGGTAGAGACAGGGACTACTCCACTAGCAAACATAATGTGATAATGATGGGTATGGACATGGACTACTCTACTAGCAAACGTAATGTGATAATGATGGGTAGAGACAGGGACTACTCCACTAGCAAACATAATGTGATAATGATGGGTATGGACATGGACTACTCCACTAGTAAACATAATGTGACAATGATGGGTATGGACACAGACTACTCCACTAGCAAAAATAATGTGACAATGATGTGTAGAGACAATGACTACTCCACTAGCAAACATAATGTAACAATGATGGGTATGGACATAGACTACTCCACTAGCAAACATAATGTGACAATGATGGGTAGAGACAGAGACTACTCCACTAGCAAACATAATATAACAATGATGTGCATAGACAGGGACTACTCCACTAGCAAACATAATGTGACAATGATGGGTAGAGACAGGGACTACTCCACTAGCAAATGTAATGTGACAATGATGGGTAGAGACATGGACTACTCCTGTTGTAAACATAATATGACCATGATGGGTACGAAAATTGACTATTCCTGTAGCAAACGTAATGCAACAATGACGGGTAAAGACGTGAACTACTCCTGTAGCAAAACAAAATGTGACAATGGTGGGTATGGACATGGACTACTCCACTAGCAAACATAATGTGACAATGATGGGTAAAGACAGGGCCTATTCCACTAGTCTGTTATCAGTGTAATGCTGTCACTCAACAAAAAAATGCAGACAACAGTGTTTTTAAAGTAATAGCATCAGCTTACACTTCATCCTCAGATTTTGGATCCTTCCATTCATACTCTCCATGTCTCAGCTGACCTGAAATTTAAAGATATTAAAAGTAATGATAAAAATGCTCTTACAACATATATTCTAGTACAGCTACATCATGGCTCTTGGTAGAATTTTCAAAATGCAAGTTCAGGGGCCATATTTCTCCAAAATCTAAGTCCAGTATACATGAAATTAGTGGCTAAATTTGAAAAAAATGAGAGTTCATGACCAGAATGCATGGTCCTGAAAGAAAATTCTCTCACTACAGAAAGCTCTGAGGTGCTTTACATATAAGATCTATATTAAATGTGAGTTTACCTAATTAACTATGCACCCGTAAATAAGAGAAAATTTTCTTGATTCAAAGTATGATTGAGCTGGTTGCAAAAGATCAACTTTCAGTCCTTGTGTGGGTTTTACAGAACTGTTGGTCCTTGTGTTGGTTTTACAGAACTGTTGGTCCTTGTGGGGGTCTTACAGAACTAACAGACCTTGTGTAAGTTTTACCAAACTCTCGTTTCTTGTAAGGGATTTACAGAACTATTGGTCCTTGTGTAGGTCTTACAGAACTATTGGTTTTTGTGTGAATTTTACAGAACTATCGGTTCTCATTTGGGTTTTACAGAACTACTGGTCCTTGTGTGGGTCTTACAGAACTATTGGTCCTTGTGTGAGTTTTACAGAACTATTGGTCCTCATGTGGATCTTACAGAACTATTGGTCCATGTCTGGGGTCTTACAGAACTACTGGTCCTTGTGCAAGTTCCACAGAACTATCAGTCCTTGTGTGGGTTTTACAAAACGATTGGTCTCTGTGTGGGTTTTACAGAACCATCTGCCAAGCAAGACACAACATCTGTGTAAAGGTCAGGTTCCAAAACAAACAATTCTGATTCAAGTCTGCCCTTACATGAAATGTGAACTTAAATCTATACTGCAAATTATCCTTAAAAACCAATTCATCACTGAGGAATTGTTCTGTAACACTCACAACATGTATCACACCTTCACTGTAACACTCATGTTGCATACATATTGCAAAATGAAAGAAATTAAATATTGCACAGATATATTAAATCAGAAGTATACAGTCTAATATCATTTATCAGAGGTATAGTCTAATCTCATTTGACTTTATCAAACTGACTGATGCAATTAGTATCAAAAATGTTCAGTGTGTTTATCTGACTGATGGCTTAATACAATTTTTTTTTTACAGGAAAGTTTGAATAGCTGTCAAGTTTACAAGACAAGGCAGTGCCAGGGTTAACATTAATGTCAAACACTAGTAATCACAGTTAGATAAGAGTAATACATTTTCTTTATTTGTTTAAAATATAAGTAACTATTTTATGCAAAACAATAATGCTTACCTTGCACAACCTAAGTATGATGTGGATAAATCTCCTGAAATCTGACAAACATCATGTGACATCTGCATATATTTGACAGCAAATAGCGCTTGTGCTTTAGGTTTTACTTATTTACGTATGTAATAACCAGCGAATATAATTGTACTTTAGGTTTTACATATTTCATATGTAATATCCAGCGAACAGAACTCATGCTTCAGGTTTTATCTATTCATATGTAATATCCAGCCCTGATGGAAAAGTGCAGCACCTCTGTAGTGCAATGATTCATGTAAAAAAGGTTCACCTTCACAGGATATGAGGTTGCATATGCCATAATGCAGTGCTTTCCTTTCAGAGGTAAATTGTCAAAAATATGTACAGTAGTATATAATTAAATCCTAATCATCCCTTATGATTAACAACAGCTTTAGGAAATGTAGCCAGCAAGACTTCACATTAGAAGGAATATTTTGCTACCTGTCATCTATAAGATACAAACTAAAGTATATATCATTTAGTGTGTCCCCAGTTTCTTTTTCTCTAAAACCACTACACTTGAATAGTCAGCATTATACTATGCTCTATAATACAAAAAACTATCCTATAAATGTTACAATGAATTTGTTAAAATAGGAATCCAGAACTAGAAACTGGAGCTCCTGGAAGTATGGACTCTCATTACAGGCAGCGTCTGATAAGAATAAGAAATGCAATATGCTAGTGTTTCATTTTGTATCTATTTTTCTATTTTCTTTCCCTTTTAACTTGCTCAACTATATATTAATCTTTGACCTGCTGATATCTGTAGATATAAGTTCCCCCTTTTTTTTTAGCAAAACCATGCATTCTAATCATCAAGTCTAATGGACTGTGTATGCAAAATTGAAGTAGAATATCCCAGACAACAGGAGTTCAGTTAATTTGTCATTTTGGAAGCTTTGGTTTCATGGTTGGAAATTTGGAGGTTCCATACCATAAGCCTAGAAGACCCACCATTGTACTTGCCAGATAAAAACTTATATTAATTTATACAATTTTTTGGTGATACTTATGTAGGATAACAAAAGACATCAGAATATAAAGTAAAAGAAAGTTATTCAAAACTGCCTCTGGATTGTCTTTATATATTTTGATACTGTATTTGAACAAATTTAGAAAGCTTTTGAAAATTAATTTTATGTTAAACAGAACACTAAATCAGATATTAATTCTTAGCATTTATGAACTCTGTTTAGATTATGGTCTATTTAGGATACTGCTTTATTAATATACATGTACTGTACATAAATGGAGATAATGTACTTTACTGATATGCATGTACTGTACATAAATGGAGATAATGTACTTTACTGATATGCATGTACTGTACATAAATGGAGATAATGTACTTTACTGATATGCATGTACTGTACATAAATGGAGATAATGTACTTTACTGATATGCATGTACTGTACATAAATGGAGATAATGTACTTTACTGATATGCATGTACTGTACATAAATGGAGATAATGTACTTTACTGATATGCATGTACTGTACATAAATGGAGATAATGTACTTTACTGATATGCATGTACTGTACATAAATGGAGATAATGTACTTTACTGATGTCCATGTACTGCACATAAATGGAGATAATGTACTTTACTGATATGCATGTACTGAATATAAATGGAGCTAACGTTCGTTTATGATGACTGAAAGAATTGTGAAATTAAAAAATCTGCCAGTGTTCTGTCCAGAACTAGAAGATAATGGGTCCTAATACCAAGTCAAAATGTGGAGTAATTTAGAAAAGAACAGGATTCACAAATATCCTGACCTGTTTCTCATTTTATTATCAGCCTCATTTGCTGCTGGCTTTCATTACCAAAATTTAATTCCTCAGGCATGAGTAACCATCCCATCTTGATTTTTCCTTTTGACACTTAAGTCTACATCTTATGTCCTTGTACACAACTTGGGAAAGAAATGCAGCAGTATTTTTATGATGTTTTCATTTCCTCTTCTTTGTTTTCTATCCATGGTGCTCTACTGGTGTCCAAACTAATCAAAATTAGTACAACATTTCTGCCAGTCAATGAAATTTATCATCTTTTGCTTCTTGGCAAGGGCCCACACTATTTTGTAAGCCAGAATGGTGTGTGCTTGATTCATTCTAAAATCAACCATAATGATCTGTTATCTTTATTTTATGACACCTTTTTATGCACCACACAGAATAGAGATTTTATAGATGCAACTTTCTATATTTAAACATCATTTATTTACATATGTCATATGGAAAGTACATAAAACTGAGTAAGAGATAAAAGGATTTAGTAACAATCTTAAACTTATTTCCAGCTCTCTCCTTATTCGCAATATTTACTTTGATAATGTGGCTGACACAAGTAATAAAGGAATAAGATTTTCTTTGATAATGTGGCTGACACAAGTAATAAAGGCACAAGATTCCTTTGACACAAGCAATAAGGGCATAAAATTACTCTGATAATGTGACTGACACAAGCAATAATGGCATAGAATTACTTTGATAATGTGGCTGACACAAGCAATAAGGGCAAAGAATTACTTTGATAATGTGGCTGATACAAGCAATAATGGCAGAGAATTACTTTGATAATGTGGCTGACACTAGTAATAAAGGCATAGGATTACTTTGATAATGTGGGTGATGCAAGTAATAAAGGCAAAGGATTACTTTGATAACATGGCTGACACAAGTAATAAAGGCATAGGACTACTTTTATAACATGGCTGACACAATTAACAAAGGCATAGGATTGCTTTGATAATGTGGCTGACACAAGCAATAAGGGCATAAGATTACTTTGATAATGTGGCTGACACAAGTAATAAAGGCATAGGAGTACTTTGATAGCATGGTTGATACAAGTAATAAAGGCACAGGATTATTTTGATAATGTGGCTGACACAAGTAATAAAGGCATAAGATTGTTTTTGATAATGTGGCTGACACAAGCAATAATGGTATAGAATTACTTTGATAATTTGGTTGACACAAGTAATAAAGCTCAAATCTGGTACGAGTTGTTGAGCACCTCAATGACAAAGCCACCAGTGCTGTCCTCATCAATGGCAGCAGAGGAGATTGGTTCTGAACAACAGCTGAAGTCAGACAGGGATGTATACTGTCACCTAATCTCTTCAACATTTTCCTGGAAAGGATCATGGAGGATGCCTTGGAAGACCACAAGGGCACTGTCAGCACTGGAGGAAGAAAAATCACCAACCTTTGCCTCACCGATGATATTGATGGCTTAGCAGGAGATGAAAAAGAACTGGCTGACTTGGTTGAGTGCCTCAACAGAACATACAGATTAGCACCCAAAAACTCAAACTGATGACAAACAACACCAATGGCATTAGTGAAGAAATAAATATCAGTGGACAGAAGCTGGAAACAGTCTCAAGCTCATGTAATTGGGATCAATTATCACAGATAAGGGCTCAAAACCAGAACTACTTTGCAGGATTGCCCAGACAACAGCAGCAATAACAAGGTTGAGACCAATATGGAAACACACCAACATTGTTCTTGGTTCCAAATTAATGCAGATGCATTCGATATTGCAAGATCTTGGGCATCTCATATATTGACCATGTAACCAACAAAGAGGTCCACAGCAGGATCGAGCCATTGGAACCTATGAAGAACTCTCAACCACTGTGAAAAAACAGAAACTGAATTGGTATGGTCATGTCTCAAGATCATCTGGACTGGCAAAAGCAATCTTGCAAGGCACAGTTGGAGGGGTGGGGTGCAGAAGAAGAGGCAGACAGAAAAAAAGTTGGGAAGACAACATTAAAGAGTGGACAGGCATGGGTCTGCATATTCCCAAAGGGCAGTAGAGAACAGGGGAAAATGGAGAGAATTGGTTTTAAAGTCAACTGTGGTGCCCCAACAACCTCTTGGGTTACAGGATTGATGATGATGATGATAATGATGATGATGATGATGATGAAGTAATAAAGGCATAGGATTGCTTTGATAATGTGGCTAACATGAGTAATAAAGTCATAGGATTACTTTTATAATGTGGATGACACAAGTAATACAGGCACAGGATTACACTGACAATATGGATGACACAAATTATAAGGATATAGGATTAGTTTGAAAATGTGGCTGACATGAGTAATAAAGGCATAGGATTGCTTTGATAATGTGGCTGACAAGAGTAATATGGGCAGAGGATTGCTTTGATAATGTAGCTGAGACAAGTAATAAAAGGCATATTATTGCTTTGATAATGTGGCTGACAAGAGTAATAAAGGCATAGAAATGCTAACATTGCAAAATTGTAGTAAGATATTAAAAGAAAATTGTACATACAAAACTCAACAATATGACTCAGAAGTATTTATAGCAGACTGCTTCTGTATATCTGCGCCAAAGACACAAAATAAGGATCAAAGCTGCAATGGCACGATCTAGAATTAACAATGATCTGCTAATTAAGAAAACAAAATACATGTACCTAATCAAGTTCCTTATTAATCAAGACCCATAAAAATTCATTTACCATTGTTATGTATTTTTAATTATATTGTGTGCTTAACTTCTGTCCATGATTGTAAGCTGTAAACAGACTGTTTACTTAGCATTTGAGTTCAAGATCAGTCTTGTTTACAATGAAACTAGCTTTTCTGTTGGAATGCTTTATATTTTTACAATGTAGGTAAAGTGAAAATGTATATAAATAAGGACTGATGTACAAATAAATTCATTATATCAGTCTGTAGGAATCAAAATGTAGTCCCAGTTTGCAGTTGTGTTGTTGAAATCAGATACAATCTGAGAAGAATTAAAATTTAAAATATTCATTGGTGTTACTAAAGTGCTGATTGACTTTTGGATTATTACATTACTTTGGATTTAGTGAACTCATTTAACTACATTCTGGATTGCATCATTGTGCTATATGAGGACATTTAAGACTACTGGAATACATTTGGAACATTCTATATTTCTGGAGTTACGATAGGACATTTAAGATTATCTGGAAATTAATTCACAATATTATAAGTATCTCATGAATTTTCACTTTGTATTGAAGTGAATTAAATTACTTGTTGATCTTACATAAATTGTTGGTTTCGCTTTTATCCAAAACATATTTTAAGACCTAGAGTCAAAACACCATATGCACTGTCTATTATGG
>JAECUM010016383.1:0-31026 GCA_016617855.1 Megalonaias nervosa
GAAGCTACTGGCAAGCTTTCTCACATATCCACACTCGCCGAATCTTAGACTCGAACCAACGCAGACAGAGGTGAGATGGCAGTGATCCGTAACGGACAGCGCTTTAGACCACTCGGCCACTCGGGGCCCCCAAGATATAGGTTGATTATTTCCCTCTTGTTTGCGATTTTGTTGGATCCAGCTTTAAGTTGGATAATATATTCAAACCTTTGAGCACAACCAAACACAATTTGTTTCTCAGTGTTCATGTCAACGAACAACGTGGTGTATGTTACTGGACATAAGCGATACACCCTACAGTATGGAAGCATATGCTACATATACGGATTTCATGGATATATTTTTTTCTTTAATGCTGATGTTGAAAAAAAGGAATAAATGATAACAATACAAGGTTAGTTTCTTTCTTTTTATTATCAAATAAGCGTTTTGCTTCTCTATTGTATTGGAACATGCATTGGGGTGGGGGCACAAATGCAATACAAATTTATTTTGTTTCTTAAGTCTTGGGACATATGATCCAGGTGAAAAAAGGTTTCACCTAAGTTGTGGGACTGGAAAAAAAATAATTATTTTATCGTGTCCCAATATATATGGTAAATATGGTATTTGTAGCATGTTCCTGGGCAGCACTGTAGTAAGAAAGAGATCAGCAGAACGGTAATTATCATTAAATACTAGCTGTATATCTTTAAAATAATACTATATCTGGATGTAGAAACAAGATTCATTTATAAACGATATCTTTCATTGTTCATCTTTTGGCATATATATGTATACAAACTTGTCTTTGAAATGGTTTTAAATGGGTGAGTTAGAGCCATTAGGAATAGATAAATCACAAAAGGCCTATTAACTGATTTACAATATCGAGTCACCATCTGCATGCCATCCTTGTGTCTGACATGTTAGTCATATATATTCAAATTGTCCATACAATTACGTTTGCTGCCAACAAGACTATTTAGTGCCACTAGCATCCAAAAGGATGACTGCTACATCTTGAAAAAGTACAATTAATTAAACCTCAGAGCTCAATGACAATGCCTGACACACCAAAGATGTAAATTTCACAATCTTCCAACGTGGTAGACTTCAACTGGTACATACACTAGTTACTTTGTATAATCTTATTAAACTTCTACAAATAGGTTTGACAGGCACCAACATAGGTACCATGTTCTGCCAACATTAAGAATTCCCATCTCACCTGCATTTAGTAACCCAGCAGATAAAGTACTGCATCTTGTTATTATTAGAAACAATATTTTCACAAAGTTTTCATTTTCATTAATATGAAAGTTGTTAATTCGAGTGATAAACCGAATGGTCAACAGAACAACAAAATCTGCATTAGGTCTAAATTATGATACAGATGGCTAAAAATCAAATTCTTCTGAGGTCTCATCAGCTTAAAGCTGTAACCAGATTTAGTTAATTTTGTCCAGTGGGGCCTTAATTATATAACAACACTTAATTATATAACAACAGTTTAAGCTGATGATTAATTACAATAATCAAGACAGTCTGACTGCTGTACCAGTGACTGGAAATAAACCGGCAGTTTTTCATTTGAGATGTGATAACCCTTATTAATCCAAAAGAAGAATTCACAATCGAAAATGTATATTTTGTTTTACATTTATACAATCATGTCGTCCTATTCTGGTTCTGGTATGTTTGACTACATTATGTCTTTGTCTCACCATATGAGAGTAGGGTTACAAAAAAATTTATACTGTGGGGTGGGGGAGGGGAAGCAGATTAATCATCTTTTTTTTCCATCAAGGAAGATAACATGGTTTGGAGTATTAAAGAAGCAAATACAGATCCCATCCCCAACTCAATAATCAACCCCATACCTGTAGCAAGTGGTCTAATCCATTCTCTACGAGCCAAGTCAAATCTCCACAAGTCATTTAAGGTGGTGTTAGTAGAGGTGCAGCCACCAAACACATAGACAGACTTGTCATAGTAACAACAACAGTGGGAATAGCGCTCTGTGATCATGGAGCCGATCTCAGGTTGAATCGCTGTCCAATTCAGTTTCCCATCATACACTTTCTGAAGAAAGTTCTGTTGCTGAAGTTTCATAACACCTGGAAGATAAATGCAAGTTTGTTAAACAAATAATTATGTAAACAGCAAAATGACATACAGTCAAGTGAAACTGTACAAGTAAAAATGTTTTTCCACAAACAATCATACAAAGTAAATGACCCCAATAGACAGAGACAGGCAGATTGTTTTTCATAATCAGTCATACAAAGATAAGATAAGAATTCTTTATTTCAGACTACATAATCCATATATCTAAATTAAAATATAGATATAAAGTAAAAACTTGTAAACATAAAAGATCATATATATCTTATGTACAAGTATACAGACACATCTACAACAATGGACTGTGCCCTGCATTGTTAAGAATGAAATTAAGTCGCACATTTAAAGAGTAATTTGTTCCATCTACTAATAATGAGAATTTAAATGAATCTCATAGTTCCACAGAGATTTCAATATACAATTCTTACTATTAGATATTCTTGTGATCATTGAAAACACGAACTTTATCATTACTTCATCAAAACTGAATACATTATAATTTACAAACATGTTGGAGGCAATGTTCCATCTTGGAAGGCCAAATAGAAAATGAAGACTATTATTATAAGCAATAACTAATTTTATTTTCATACATTCACTCAAGTTTGTCCACAGAGGTGCACAATATATTGTGCAGCATTAAGATTTGAATAATCTAATTTTGATATGCAATGAATAATTCTTAAATTTACACATAAGCATGTTTGTTTGAGTACACAAAAATCTGCAATGTCTAATCATATTGTCATAATCTGACAGAATGGATTTTAAAATATGAGCCAAATACATATAACTGTTGAGGTATGTAAGAGCATTGCCATTAAAATGTACAGGGGGAGGAGACAGTAATTTGAAAGACCGGGCATATTAAGTTTTGTGTATTACAGATGATATCCTTCTCTAATATGTATTGTTCACATACCTTTATTAATGTCCTAAAACTTTTGACAGAAGGAATTATCAATGACATATCACCAGAAGGAATTATCAATGGCATACCACCAGAAGGACTTATCAATGACATATCACCAGAAGGACTTATCAATATTTGGTGGCAGACATAACCCCATGTGACACTGACCCAGTTAATGATTTAACTCATCTACATATATATTAAATAACAAATAGGAAAGAACACCTCCATGCCTCATCCCATTGGTTACATGGAGAGTGCTGGATATTACACTTCCCCAGCACACACAATACAACTGTTTGTCATCCCATTTAACTAAAGTATGAACTATGTTGACAGGTATTGGAATATCAAGCAACCTTTTAACGAGTGTCTAATGATTGATTCTATCAAATGCCTTACTAGCATCTAAAAAGCATGCAAACACTGGGCACAGCAGAAAAAAACTATTTCAGACTATGAATTTCTTTGTGAGATTCAAATAAAATGGAGTTGAACATGGAACTGATCACATCAACAGAACTGCATGCATAGACTTCATCAATAGCATGTCTGATGTCCTACTGAAAAATTCAAGGATAAATTGTCCAGAGCTAAATTCGTATTCATTCTTTTAGATGCTAGAACTGATTCAACAGTTGTAAACCAAGAATGCATTCTTGTTAGATTTGTCGACTGTGACTGGAAAAGTCCAAGAATATTACAAGCTGAAGTAGCCAATATATTTTACATGTCACACATCCATACTGATTGCACTGAAATGGTGGAGCTTAATAAAAGTCAAAACTCTAGAAGTCCTGTCTTCTGCTATTCTTTTTAAGTATGAACATATGGACAAATTTGTCTATTGTACAGACAAGTAAACTTTTTTCTTTACTTGCATGTAGACAACTGGATTTTGACAAAATTTCTGCACCCCTGATGGTAGTATAAAACTGTTTATAGCCTTTTTGATACTGTAAAGATAACATGTTGCTGTGCAAAATGACGATTGCTGCTTGTAAAAAATTCTGTGTAGGTACAAAAACTTTAAAAGCAGCTCCATATACATGTATAATGATGCAAACCAGATAAAAGTTTCAAGTGGACTGTATTCAGCTGCAGTATCATCATCTTAGCATTCCCTGTGATTTTCATAAAATTGATGTTTCAGTATGGCATTAACACTATAAAGCAAACTCATAGCTTTGAAAACTTAAAAAAAATACTGTGACAAAAATGTCTCATCCAACAATACCTTTCAACTTTCCAATGGAGACTATCAACCCAACATTAAAATTAGTTCATATGTTGATCAGGTCAAATACACAGAATGTGCCTGAATAACCTCTTTTGTAATGGAATTTTAATGAGGGTGAACAAAAACAACCAATAAGAATAATCACAAATCAAACTCACTCATGGGCTTATTGAATTCCCTCAAGGGATTATCGAACTTCTTCAAGGAATTACAGTCTGTGGTACAAGCTATTTATTGAATTCCCTCAAGGTATTATCGAACTCCAAGGAATTACAGTCTGTGGTACAAGCTATTTCTTGAATTCCCTCAAGGGATTATCGAACTCCTTCAAGGAATTACAGTCTGTGGTACAAGCTATTTATTGAATTCCCTCAAGGGATTATCGAACTCCTTCAAGGAATTACAGTCTGTGGTACAAACTATTTATTGAATTCCCTCAAGGGATTATCGAACTCCTTCAAGGAATTACAGTCTGTGGTACAAGCTATTTATTGAATTCCCTCATGGGATTATCAAACTCCTTCAAGGAATTACAGTCTGTGATACAAGCTATTTATGATTAATCCTCCTTGTTATAGCCAAAAATCTGGTTCTTCAACAGAAGAAAAAATGTAATGCACTATTTGTTGGAACTATTAAGTGATCCTATAGGCCTTTTCAATAAGTTACTTACTTCCCTTAGATAGGGGGCGCTGTCATCACTTAATCAACTTCTGGGGGCTATGTTTATCAATTTTGATTACTCGCTACAATGAGCTATTTAAACGATGACGCTTTGGAAAGATGTAAAATCCCAGAACTTAAATCTTACCTGAGACAGCATGGGCAGAATGTTAGTGGGAGAAAAGAAGAATTAGTCAAGCGAGCGAAGGGGATTAAAGCATTGGGCCTACAAGATGTAAATTGTGTTTCATTAAATGATCAGCAGGGACACAATTCAAGGACAACCGAGAAACTGGTCACTCCTCTTGGTGAGAAAATGCCATCACCATTGAATAATTGGACGAAATATCTGTTTAACATTTCTAATTTTACAGACAATGACGTTTACAATTATTTAGTTTTGAAAATGAAGGCCAAATGACAGTTGAAGAGTGAAGTGTTTTTTCAAGACCGGCACGTCCACAATGTTGAATTTAACAATGTTTCGGAGCAATGTTCACATTGTTATGTGAGATGTCAAGTGATACCGTCACTACTAAACAGTGCTAAGAAGGATTATACTGTATGGGTCAGTCTGTCCAAAGTAACTGGAAATGTGAATTCAGCAGATTGCAACTGTTCAGCTGAGTAACTATTTCATTTTTATATATTTTGTCTTTGATACTTGCTTTATTAAAAGTTAATGTCAAGCCCGGATACCACACAAATCTTTTTGTTAAAGAAAAAAGGACATACATTTTCCTATCTTCTCAAGTTGGCTTAAAATATAAATTTGCATATCCTGTACTTTATGGTTGAGTTATTTGAATATCCAAGTTCCACTACTAAAAAATACCCAAATATATTGTTAAAAAAATTCTAAAATGTGTATCATACTTCATTAATTATAATTAAAAATTAAATTGGAATAATAGAAAAAATATATGGCTATGCATTTACAACATACCACCACCCTACCCTACCCCTAGTTAAATTTAATCACTTATTACAATATATATTTAATTGTACATATATAACAGTGAGGGACCTTGTACACCAGTTCTTTTTCTTGACTTTGTTTTTTTCAGTCTGGGTGAAGCCTGCAATCATATCAGGGCAATGTTATATGCACTTGTGGATATATCTGAAAAGAACAAAGATGGAACGAATGCTTCAACTTCTGCCAAATCAAAATGGAATAATCCCAGGAAACGATGTCTTAGTCCTATGAAATCAAAGGATCTTTCCTTTTGCCACTCACTATATAATATTGCGGAGCCATCATTACAACCAACTGTTAAAGCTGAAAGGTTTAGACAAAAGCTTTTAAAGCTAAAGTCCAAAGATGGATGGTTAACCAATTTTGAGAAGATCAAGGATAAAGAAGATAGCATACCAGCACTCAACGACAACAATGACTTCATGTTTTCTGATAAAACAGATTTATCTTCTGAAAGCGCCACAATTCATTTTGATAATCACGTCAGAAACATATCCTATTCTAAAGAACAATGTGTCAAAAGAGAACTTGGAACGAGAGGTCAGCATACCAACAATAGGTGGATGGAATACCACAAAGGGAGAATTACAAGTTCACAGTTTGGCCAAGTGGTAATGCGTAAAGAAACTACTCGACCAGACAATTTAGTAAAAGTTAACATGGGCTATACATCATTTGATAACAAGAATGTCAAACGGGGTAGGGATCATGAACCTACAGCCCAGATAACTTACATAAATATCATGACATAGTCTCATCCAGATCTTCATGTGACACCGTGTGGGCTTTATGATACCACACTTATTCCTCATTTGGGTGCAAGTCCAGATGGCGTTGTTCATGATCCTTGTTGTCAAGATTCCTCAGGGTTACTGGAAATAAAATGTCCAGCATCCGACAGATGGAAATTTAAATCTCCAAGTGAATGTGTTCATGATTCAGATTTCTTTTGCACATTAGACCTCCATGGCAGTGCAATCTTAAAAGGAAGCATGAATATTATTTTCAGTGCAAGGACAAATGGCCATTACGGGCAAGGATTGGTGTGATTTTGTGGTTTGGACTTTGAAGCAACCATCATCTATTCAACGCAGTCCATTCAATTTAGAATTTTGGAATATTATGGTAGAAAAACTAAATTTTTTCTACTTGAAAGGAATTATCCTGAAATGTACACAACACGTATGCTTAGAGGTGTTCCTCTCTACCAGTTGGTCAGTGATGATGAGAAAGAGAAATAAAGTGATTGTCAAATTAATGACATAAGGTGACATTTTGAGTAATTTATCGACTCTGTGAGATTTGAATAAAAGGATACACAACAATATGGACTAAAGAGTTTAATGTTTTCTTTATTAAAATTGCAGTTGACAAGTTTACTTAAATGAATTTTAAATATGCGTTGTTATATAGGCAGGTGTTTTTAGCAGTCAAAATTATTGCCACAAAAATTTTGAAAGTAAAGTCATGCATATGGTCATAACAGACTGCTGTAATACATCTAAATTAAAGTATTATAATACTAATTTGCTTTGCAAAGTGGTGGCTGTAAATTTGTTAATCATGTACATATCTTCCATATCTTTGTTACTTGTTGTGACATATTTATAGGCATAACAGTTTTAAGAATATTAAAATTTTTTATCCTTTCCATCTGTCTCTCAACATGGATACGAAGATTTGCAGTTGGTCGTGTTTGTTGCACTTCTCTTTATGAGAACTGTTTTTTCTTTTGTTTAACTGGAGGGATGATGAGATGGACACCTTTTGGGGTTGTGATGTCTGAAATTAGGAATCCTTTGTCTGCCATAATGGCATCTCCAGGTTCACACATGTCAACCAGGGCACTGTCTTTAGTAATTTGTTTGTCACTTACACTCCCTGTCCACAAATCTGATACAAATGTTACAACCCCAGCTGGACTAATTCCACTTAGCCCTCTCCAAGTCACATGTGATTTGTAATCACTGTACAGTGAGGTTCTGGCTTACGAACAATCTGGGTTACGAATGCCAGGCCGGCCCCAAAAATGACTCGGGTTACAAACGGTGACTTGGGTTACGAACCGATCTGTCATTCACTTGCGCACAAAATTTCGAACACGCGAGCTCACATACGGCTGCCTCTACTCAAATAGAGTGAAAAAAAAAAGGTGTGAAAAGAAGTCTGTGGTGTTCGTGTGTTTATTTTTGTGATATGTTTCTGCTGTTTTTGTGGGTTTAGAGTGTGTTTGTGTGTTTTATTGCTATGTATGTGTTGCGTATGTGTTGTGTGAGTGCTCCTTTTTTCACATTTTTTTAATGTAGCAGCGATTTTCGGCAATTTTTTTGTGTGGCTCGGGAACAGATTAAAAATTTAACAATGGTACCCTATGGGAAAACGCGTTCCGGGTTACTAACACCCCGGGTTATGAACGCCGTCCAGGAACCAATTAGGTTCGTAAGCCGGGGCCCCACTGTACATCAAAGATTTGTGCTGTAAGGAACTAGGCGTTTCCATGTGTAATTCTGTACGGTCAATTATCACCCTACAATTTGGATATTTTTCCTTGAAACAAAGTGGCATACGTTCATCAGCAGCACGTCTTGAAGGCCATTGGATTAGAAAATCTAACTATATAAAAATAATCAATCCACTTATTAAAAATCATTCCACATGTCGATGTTCCAATGTTAAATCAATCTGCTAAATCTTCCAATAACAAGCCAAGTCTCAATTGCATCAAGAAAGAATTCGTCTATCAGACGCAAGTGTCTTGGATGTCCCTTTCCACTTGTAGCACCATAATGAGCCATCTGACTTGATGCATCATCCTTAATTTCATCAAATAATGCCTTGAAAATAGCTGAATTTGTAACTCCAGTATAAAATAGCCTTTTTTGGTCATCATTTTCAATATCCTCAAATGTTAAAACAGGGGAATTAACCTGTATCCCGCAATCTACAGTTGTCACTTTGTTAACGGGGGTGCCATATTCAGGTGACATTTCATTAAAATCATACTGAGTAGAAACATCTATCCTCAGAAGGGTATTGGTTTGTGTTGATTGGTTGTTAATATGACTGGTGGCAATATCTTTTAAATTTATTGGTCCACAATAATCATGTAAATGTATAAAGGTGTCCAAAGGTGATTCAGTTTTTGCTATAAATGGTTCTGAAACATTATTTAAATCATCCTCGTCATCACTCTGTTGTTCAGCAATGTCACCTTGTTCCATATCTTCATTTAGTTGAAAGTCAATATTGGCAAGTTCCAAGGTTTCACTCTCCAGATTCTGAAATTAAATAATTATACAAGTATAAACATAATTTTTTTAACAGTTAATTAATACTTACATATACATGTGTAGCATGCACAATTAAAAGTTGGTGCTAGTGTAAGTTACAGCATTTCCTTTAAGTACTGGATGGACAGACAATTAGTCCATATTTATAGCGTTAACTGTGCACCTATAGACATTAGAGTACCAATGGCAACAGCAGATTTAAAGACAATACAACAGTTGATAAAGGTCAGTACAACATCAAACTAAACTACAATGCAGTAGCAGAGTACATGCAAATGCACAATTTTTGTTATCTCTGAACATCTGTATGTAACACATCACAGAGAGGAGTACACTTAATAAGTTAAATATGGAATATGACTATTTCTTTAAAAGCATTCACAATGCTATTGATTACAGCGGATTAAAAACCACAGAATAAGAATAAATCCTACCCCACATCTCGTTTAAAATGGATGGAGCATAATAGTACTCAATGTAGCCACTTACCGACGTCTGAAACACCTTGTTCTGGAAAACTGAAGGCACTGGATACTCTTTTGATGGCCCACTTCTATCACAAAATGATTGGAACACATTTGGCTGTTAGCTGTGTAAGTGAAATCTTTCCGTACCAGCCATGACTGCTGAAGCCAAACTCTATGTAGTTTACATCTTGCAGGAAATCTGTGCAATGATATTGTTTTCCCATCTACTCCCTTCCCTCTGAAATTGCTACAAATGCAACAATACTTGTGGGTTTTTGCCACAGGCATTCTTTGACAGCTGATGAATGGGTAGCCCACGGATGTTGAAGCGGCAACTAACGCATGTGCAAAAGATGTACTGAAGAGTTCCCATTATGGGGAAACAACAAACCTTATTGAAAAGGTCTATACCTTGCAAAGGAGCAATTAGAACTAATGTCATAGACAAAACGAAGCACGTACAACTCTTCCTAAGTAATGTTTTTCAGTAAGTTTGGCTAATCAGGGCTGACCAAATTTCACTTGTCACACCGGCAATTTAACTTGTTCCAAAATTTCCATCTCTTGCCAAGTTTTAATGTAATATATTTGAATCAATATTAAAAAGAAAAGAACAATGTACCAGAGATTTACTTCTTCAAGGATTAAGTTTTTAGTTTTGTTGCCAACAAGGTATCTTACACTATTTCTTGCTACTTCTATCAGCATGAATGGAAAGGAATTTCAGACTGATATTCAGACCTTCTTTAACTTCACGACTCCATTAATTGACTGAATAAGGCTTGAGATACAAACACTGATCTTGCAGTGCTGCCCTCCAAAATAACCCAAACAACAAAAAGGTGCAAGTTTTTTTAAATCTGTGCACTTTTAACAATTCATGACTTAGTTTTCTCTCTCCTACTTACCCTTTCTGTCTCAGGTGCACAACGAGGAGACGTATCTTCATAGAAGAATTTCAGATATATAAGGTACTCTTTGCAGCCATTCTTATAATTCATTGTGAAAATATATGCAAAACTAATACAAGTCCATCCTTCCTTTCTGAGCAGACTGCTAAATCACTGATGACTGTATTTTCCTCTAGTTATACCGCATGTGGACTAGTGCTGCATGTCTCAGAGAACTACATCAGTTATTGATGGTATTAAATAAACTACCAGTATAGATTTGCAAGATAAATAATTCCAATTCTATATCAGCAGAACACAGATGTCCTATAATGTAATAAAGTTTAAAGTAACAAAGCCTAATAAGATATAAGAAAATGTTATTTATTTGCTAGGTGTTTCACCCCACACCCTATTCTGATACTACCATATTTTGCGACAATGTCATAAACTCACAACTTCTTGAGAGCATGCATCTCTCAATGATGTTACAACTACAACATTTGTTTACACTGATCAACAATGAGTCATACAGCAGAAACAATTGTCGAAACTTCTATCAATATCAGCTGTGAAATGAAACAAAGGCACATACTATGAAATAAATTCAGTTTCACTAATTTTCTTTTTTCCAGTCTGTATGTCCTCATCAAAGTCTGGACCAACCATTCCAGCAATGGAGCAAATCATTTCCTGCTATAATAGGCATCCATTCTGTTATTGCATTAGCCATATGTCTCACAGCTGATAACTGGTTCATTAACACATTTTAGAATTGTGTACAGTATTATTATAATTTAAGAAAATTTATCAGAAATACACACTATAATCCTGTTGTTGTCATTTTCGGGTTTAAAGCCAATTCTCAGTGCTAGATAGGCAGCCAATACAACTGGTGGAAGAACCTGGTAAAGCATGGTAAGAACTAGTACTAATATTAGTACCCCTATTCCTACCTCGTGGACGGGGTACTAACATATGGAGCAAGCCGAGTGTGATTCACACCTGGCACTTTTTTTAACCTAATATAAACAATTTTGAACATGTTCCTTGCATATAATGAAATAAATTGAGTAATCAATTAGTTCAAATAATGGCTACTTCTGTTCTCAGCCTTGTTTGTTTGTGTGCCATATAAGGATATTGAGGCCTTATTTGGAAATGTAAACAGATGGTAGTATAACTATGGTGCGGCTTGAGTTAGAAATTCTGTGCTTTAAAATTAAATATAGTTTATCGGTGACTTTGAAATTCCACCTAGAAGCCATTATTCCCCACTTGATTGATAAAAAAGATGTATTCGTCCTGCTACCCACAAGATTTGGAAAGTCACTGACTTTGCCTTTTCTCAACAAAAACTTGTTTGCACTATTAATGCAATTCAACAATTAATAGCATAGCGTAGAATATCCAAATATGGTAAGGTGAGCCTTATTTAGAAAAGGGGTCACGGCAAGAGTCTTGCGTTATCTGTCATGGTGGACACGGTGAGGTTAGTGTAACCATGCCAATTTATTTTATCGTGTAAGGGCTTAATAAATTCATAATAAGCCAAACTTCTTTCACAACATGATTATACTTATGTAGTAGATTTCTACACTATTTGTTTTTCTGAATTTAGTGATGATTTTTTTTTGCTCCATTACATGATATGGGATCAGTTCATAGCTTCAACCACAATAAATCAAGTTGAGGCTATCACATCGTAGCTAGGTAAGAACCACCTACCCATGGGAATCTCTAGGTAAGCTGGAATGCTACCTTCTCACTGGCCAACTGAAAATAAGTGATAAATATGTGCTATTATGTCAGTTTCCTTAGGCCAATGAGAAGGCAGTATTCCATTCAGTGAGTTGCACTTGCATATTAAGTGGGAGCAATCAAGGCCATGTCGAGGGGTTGTGTGCAAAAAGCATTCTTTAAAGGTATGATAGTAAGCCAACTCTAGTCAGGCATACAAAGTCAAATGCCTGAGCTAAACATCTGTACCAAATTTGTTACGCTACACAAAATGAAGCTTGAAAGATCAGCAATTATTCTTAAATAGGTCGCGCAAGAAAGGAGCGCAATGTCCTCCCTTGTATTTATTAGTACATGTATAACACACAAATTGTAAGCAACGATATGAACCCATGTGCCTGTATATGTGGTTTTGAAAAACATCAAAGATGAAAAGATCAAAATCCTGTCAGAAAGTCATACTACCCAATATACTTCATTTTTAGAATTTAAATAAAATCATTGGTTTTCCTCGTTAACGGTATAAGTAAAATGTCGGCTCCGTTTGCGAGACTGGCCCTAAAATAACAACTGGTACGAAGCAAGAAGTGGTTCTCTGCTAGTATTTACATTTGCATTTTATTTGCATGCACGGTTAGAGAAATCAGCGCCAATTTTGTAATTTACAATCGATGACTCGAACCTTTTCCAAGCCGACTCCATGCTTTACAGACCAACATTGCTGACTTAAGATCTTTATATGGAGATAGCTTAAGTAGAATGTATTCTAAAATCTCCTCCGGTATATGGAAAATAGTTTTTCCTTCAACACTGCAAATTTTGGTCTCCATCTCTACATCAATTTCCATTGTAGATACAAGACAATTAACAGAGGTAGCAGCCATTAACGGGTAAATTATCTGACTGGTTCTCATGTCTTTGATTAGAACAAAGTTAATACTCTATCTTGGAATCACTCGGCCATTTCCGGCAGGTCATGAAATAACCTCAGATGCAGTTGGATGAATTTGTTGTTTTATTTGCTGTTTCTTTCTATTCGCTACCAGAGGGTGCACCGCATATGTTACAACAGTGAAGGCCAAAATATTCCAATTGTAACTTGCCGTTTCCTAATTGTTCAATACAAACAAAAGTAATTCTCAATATAGTTCTCTTTGGTAACATCGTAGTTTATTTGATGACTTACGAAAAAGACAAAGGCAGCTCTGGTTGCAATAATAGTACGTTGTAAACCAGTCCGCACGAGCGTACTAATGTCACATACGAATAAGGTTCCGCTACACCAAAAATGGGATTAACTTTATTCTTTTTCGGGGTGTTAGGGGTTGGGTTGGGTTATGAAAGTAAATAATTTTGAAACCCTTGTTAATAATCAAAATCGCATTAAATGAGCACAACGTTTTCTTTTATTTTCCTTTCTATTACAAATCTTACACGACACACGTGATCAACAAAAGCCGAGTCCTTTAAATAAACCAAATCAAAGATTGAGTACAGGAAGATTGATTTTTACTGAATTAAAATGTTAATATTTGAAATATCTTTTAAAACTTGAAATTTATATCTGTATTGTTATACTTTTATTCTATTGATGAAATTATACTATTATATTAAATTATTTCGACAGACAAATGTTAAATCATTAATATTTCTCAAATTTAAATGGTATTTTCATACATAAAAGTAGTCCTACAATGTAAGACATCAACTCTGATATTTATTTTTGTGGGTAGAGGTCTTACTGCCCAAATAACGGCGCTGTGTAGCGTGTTTAGATGTCAATTAACATCAGAACGATAAGTCAAATTTTCGGGAATATCTCATATACTTGGCAGCCCATATCGGCACTTTTCTACAAATTAAAGTCATAATGTTTTAGTCAGACTTTACTCTGGTTTCTTTTTTTTTTAATAAATGTAAATTATCACACAAGCAAATTAAGTTCCGTTGGCCTACATTTAAGTTGCCTGTAATGGTAGCCAGGAATACCGGTTGAAAGGATAAGAATCTTCAACGAAACGAAGCTATCTAAACTCTTTCTTCAATATTAATATATTTTTATTCGATAAAGAAACGTACTTCATCTTTATCCAATTTCGGCATTCTCGGCTTCCATCGCATTCCAGGCAACTACTATCCAACAATCCACACTATACAATAAGCACTTCGTGTCTAGAGATCTCAGCCATCTACTATCTAACACCCCGCACTATACCATCAAATAACCCTCATATACTATCCATCTCAACGTGTATAGTGACCAATACTTAGTCATCTATTATCCAACACCGCACATTATACCCATCAACATGCCTTATTTAGTGACCAAAAAACCCACCACTCACTATCCAACACGCCCTGTGTAGTGACTAATGTCCACACTGTATCATCAACACGCCGATTTAGCAACCAACACCCATCCATCTACTGTCCAAAACCTCACATTATACAACTTACATTGCTTGTGTAATGATTAGTATCTCAAGCTTACTATCCAACACGCAGTTTGTAATGACCATCACTCAGTCATCAACTGTACAACATCCCTCATTATACAATCATGAAGGTTGGTATACTTAGTTATAACAGGGATAGTCACCTCATAATTTCAGCAGTCACATCGTATTCATCTCATGGTATATCATTGATACAGCATACATACATCCATATATATATATATATATATATATATATATATATATATATATATATATATATATATATATATATATATATATATATATATATATATATATATATATATATATATATTGTGTACACGCTGTATCAGTGATATACCACGAGATGTATAAATTTTTCATTAAAAGGAAACGAGGCTTGCCGAGTTTCCTTTTAATGAAAAATTTATACAACTAGTGGTATAACATTGATACAGCGTACATACTGTACATATATTTTATTTATATCACATACAAATACATATATTTGCCCTTTGAACGGAGGTAAGATTTATTTCAGGCAGCTTTGTATTGACCGAGTGAATGAACTCCTCACATCCCCGAGTGTGTCCGCTACAAGATGTAGTTCTATGCCTTTTGTGAATATTCACAATCGCCTTTGCATATTGATATGTTGATTGTTTTCTTTTTTTTTAGTTTCTATTTCTCTTCACATTGATTAAATCAATATAATACACACTTATGATTTAAATATGAAAGATGGTTATAATAATAAAAGTAGAGCACTAAAAGTACTTAATTAGCTACGCCATTCACATGAACGCTAAGCCATTCACCTACCAGCACATGGAAATTAATGTGGCATAGAAACTGAGCCAAATGACGAACAAACAAGAGGTAATTAAAATATTTAATATATTTACAGTTGATCTAAGTCACTGTTCTGCTTTAATAACAGTACAACCGATCATAAGACTCTCTCTCTCTCTCTCTCTCTCTCTCTCTCTCTCTCTCTCTCTCTCTCTCTCTCTCTCATCGTTTGGTCGGTTTGATTTAACTTTTACCATCATTCACATGTCCAGAGACAACCTGGAATAACAAAAGCGAAATTCCTCTACACTCTACTTTTCATAGATTTTTTCCGCTGGTCGATCGATATCGAGAGAGAGAGAGAGAGAGAGAGAGAGAGAGAGAGAGAGAGACGGAGGGAGGGGAGAGAGAGAGAGAAACAACAACAACAACAACAAAACATACATCACAGTATATGTACCACGTATTCAAGAAATTTACTGTATAATGTCGACAGGGTTTGCAACTTTGTATCATTGATTATATAAACACTGTAGATAAATCCCAAGGAAAGTGCACACATACCATTACGACGAACTATATTCTTGTAGGTTATTTGGTGTAAGTTCAATTTCAAGGTTGTAATCCAATCCAAATTTTTCTCTTTCACTCCAGATTTCTGCCTAGTTTTTTTCTGTTATGCATGAGACGGGAGGGGGAACAGAAATCAGAAAGCATTGCAATTAAATTATGTACCATATTAAATTCGTTTAGAAACGGGGATTGTTAAACATTTTTTATCGTTATTTTCATACGTCATTACTGATTATTTTGCGGATATTCATCACTGATCTAGAATCAATAGACACGGTTGCGAGACTGATATATATGTGTGTTATTGCGCCATGGGCGGATCACAATTTTGATATACCAATAGCATTGGTATATCAATTTGCTTTATACCAACACTTTAAATGCCATGTTATTTTTAATGTATGTGGTCAAAATAAAATGGTCGCATGAGAAAGCTTAGTAATCAAACCGTGGCAATGTGTTCTTTTAATTTTCTGCTGGTTAGTGACACAATACAAACTTTACTAATTATTTCAGTTTAATTATAACAGTCCTTATCTTGTGCTCACGTTTAACCTTCAATTCGGTCATATAATTATTTTTGCAAATATTATACTAATGGTCGAAATGTATTTTTGTAATTGTGATGTGGCGACAGATTTTCCTCCATCTGAAGGTTCTGTAATGCTGTGCCAAAGTTCACCCATAACTTTGCAGGAAAATGGATTCCTGATTCCTGCTTCGTGACATTCATCACGTAAATTCTCAACAATCTTGTGGAATGTATTAGTTGTAAGACTCTACCCATTCGGAAGCCAGCACACAGGAGACCGTCAGAATTGATTTTTTTTTACCAGTTTATGTCAAGATCGCAACATACACCATCGCCTCTGTAGCTCTTTGAGACCGTATCTCGTAGCCTTCTTGTATTAAAGCACAGATGTGTTTCTTCTTGCAGGGTGACTGCCGACGCAATCAAAGATCTTAATTCGCCGAACAGTTTAGTCCTTTCACACAGACTTTACTTCAGCTTAAATCTTGGAACGTCTTTTCCAAGTGTTGCAGGGCGTTTCGGCTTGTTATCTGCCAATGAAGATACTGCCTTTCAAAGCGTCTTTTCAAATTGTAACTTGTTTTGATTTTATCTCAAACACGCTCTTATCATCTGGTCTTCAAAGGAAACTATCAACTTTAAGAACCTCCATTTCTGACAAATATTGTAGCACGTACCTATGTGATACTGACGTATGCAGTGATTGGATAGTTCGCTTAAATTCAGTTCCTTTCACGGACTTCGGGCTTTCTGATACTCCAACACTATCCAGATAATAAGCACCATCTTGAGAATCAATCATGAACTGTTTTTGATTGATCACTTTGGGGTAGCAAGGGAAGTGACCTGCCCATATTTCTTTGAGGTTTAAAAATTCATTTATCTGTAACCTGAACATGTAGACATAACAATCAAGATGCAAAATAAGTGAATCTCACTGTGTCAATAAAGTTGAAATACAAACATTTTAGATAGATATTCTAGGAAATATTACGAAACTTTTAAGTTCTAACATGTGATGAGCATCGTCTACAAATTCCCAGAACTTGTCCCCGTTTATTAGATATTCTGCAACCTAATGAAAAATACTCTTTGAAAAAGGGTTGATTTCAATTAGAGTATGAGCAGTCGAAAGGAGTTACGGGTTATTTATAATGCAAATAGGTTTCATTGGGTATAAGTGGCATAGCCAGATATCACGTATAACACGTAATAAGTGAAAAATTGTTAACTTAAAAATTTGTTATTTAAACGTGCAGGTGCAATTCGGTTTGCGGAGAAGGCATTTATCAGAACAAAAATAAGAATTGGATACTGCGTTTGACACGCAATAGATAATAGTACTGAGATAGAATTGAAAACTTTCATTGTAAATATTGTGTTAAATGGAGACTAAGCAAGATGCAACGAGCGTTACATTTTACATATACATTGGGCCTTGCGCATACTCCATGTAGCAAACATCACGATGCCTTGTAAAGGGGGCTGCCATGTTGGTCTTTTCCCAATCGAACCATGACTGATTACGCGCTGTTACGTGTAGGCTCGTACAAAGGTAACAAAAGAAAAGAGTGAAGTCAACAAGTTTTGTAACTTTTTACAAAATAATTTATCCCTAGAAAACAAGACAAAAATATGAAATAGGACTTACGGTTTGTGAATATAATCCAAAAATTAATCCTAGATTGAAAAATATAAGTCCTATCACTAAACAGTTCTAACTCAATCCAGGTTCGAATTTCGATGAAGTTCCAATATGGAAGGCGATGACGTCAGATGAGGTCGTTGTACTGATGGCAACAGTTCCTCGTTGAATCACAATCTATAATGTTCCATAATTTTTATAAAGAAGAGCACTTGTGTGTTTTCCAGAGAATATAAATTATTAAATCCCCAAAAATAGATGAACTTTAAAACAAACTGGCATTAACATCAAAACACCTTGAGCTCTAAATGTATAGGATACGACTGACTAATTTACTAGAAAAAGTCTGTTTTAACCCACGATTTTAGATCACATGGTGGCTCACGTGCCAGGGCTACGTGATCACTAATTTGAACAGCGCAGTACAAAAACGCTATTTTACACGTAGGTCAAAATACCCTAGCTAAGAATCAGATTCTCACGCTGAAAATAAATAAAAAAGAAAGGCTGTTTACAACTTAGCTAACACGTGGGCCGAACATGACCTTGATAATAACCAATCATTTTTGCTTAGTGTTTACAAACGTCTCAACCAAGGTGAGCTAAAAAAAAAAATAGTAATAAAGCAACCTTTAACGTTCTAATCAGGTCAAAACAGAAAGGTGAAGTTTCTGAAAAAAGATTCAAATCCAGTGAAAATTTTCATTACAATAAAATGTAAGAAAACAAAAATAAAATTAAAAAAATTTAAAACTAACACACAAGTGATTAAATTACATATTCGTAACAGCGCATACTTGTAATATGATAGCTATCAAACGTTTCTTAGTGAAGACAATTTGGAAATATTCTTGAATTATATATTATGTAATGACATATTTGCTTGCTTACTTCCTTTCCTCACTTCTTTCACTGCATGTCATTCAGTGAATATTAGTCCGCCGAAGTTAAAATCTTCTGGAATTATCCAATCTTTATTCTTAATACAAGTCTAAAGATAATGAAATGTACTTGACATTAACTAATTATCATAACTGAATTTGCTTGTAAGTATGAAAACTATTGCAGTTGTTGTATTTGTTTCAGCTAGTGAGTGAGAAGGCTCATCCCGCAAAGCAAGAGCGTGATTAAAATTAAGAAAAAGACAAATTTTAACAAAATTTCAAACTGATCAGGTAAGATATATAAGCAGCTGCATACTTTAGAAGGAGGCACTTCAATGATAAATGTTAAAAAGCATAGTACAACATGCTTAGTGGCCTTATATATGACATGCATACATGTATATATTTATGTGCTTTTCTACAGTGTGTCGAATGGGCCACGTGTCAAATGGGCCACCTGTATGGAAAGAATTGCTCTTTTTTGTACAATTACTTTTTACATATTAGTGGTGATTTTTTTTACATTTTTCGGTGTTTATGATAAATAGTTATTGCTATTATTTTATCTGTATTATTTGAACACTGGGTGAATTAGTTTTTATCGTTGTTCAGTGAAATAATGTTCAAAATCATGGGTTGTTTTTGAAAGAAGACGCAAGAGGAGGCCTAATGTGGTTGGTGGTCTATGTAAAGGGGAAATATTAAACAAAGTCTTACATTTTGTACATTTGGCCTTGAACCCGTTACAACGATACCAAGAAATTGATCATGGCTAAAACTCAAGAATAAATAATTAATAAAATGTAGAAAATTAAATTTGTATCAAAGCTTAGGGAATATATAGGTGTACAACATGTAGAGCGAGACATGTGACCAGAAAATATGAAAATATTCCAAACTGTTCATTTTGGGGTCATCATAGTGTTTGACACTGAAATTGTGTCAGTGGTATCATTACCAAATATATGAGGAACCGTACCGGACAAAAGCTGGTCCAATGAGAAAGTTACAGTTGAAATTTCAATGTCGTATGTCGAGAAATCCAATATCACGTGTTGATCAAATTGCATGTCCTTAAAGTTCCATTTTCTAGGTCGAGAGTTTAGATTTTATATGTTGAATTATACAGTGGTGGTATAAAGTTCTATTTCCTATGTCGACGTTTTACAGTGTATATTTGGAATTACACAGCGGTGGTTCAAATTTCAATATCATATGTCGAGAATCCCCAATTCACACGTTGAATGTAACTGTCTGTGATGAAAGTTCCATTTCATATGGCGAGTATTTAAATTTCATTTGTTGAATTTCACAGCAACGAGAAGCAGCTTTCTCGTTTAAAAATAACGCGGTCCGTACACGAAAGCTAACTCTAGCGAAGAAATTCATAGTAATTCTCGACCTCTGAATGGTAACTTTTAAACTGTAAATGCATGAAATGTAATGGCGCCTCATAATTGAATACACGAATGACGCATCTTAATACTTGATATTATTTTGAATTGTTAAAGTGAACATTGTGTAATGTTACTTTTAACACCAACCCATCATTTCACCTTATAAATATAGCAATTCTGACAAAGCACAATAAAATATCCAACCACCGCTGTGCAATTCAACAGATACAATCTAAAAACCCAATATACGAAATGGAACTTTCAGCACAATCAATGTGATTCAACATGTTAAATTGAAACTCGAGACATATGACATTAAAATTTCAACAACCGCCGTGTAATTCAGAAGATAGAATCTAAAAACTCGACGTTGGGCATCGAATTTTCAACCAGCGCTTTGCAATTCAACAGATGAAATCTAAATACTCAACACATGTAATGAAACTTTCAACATAAACTCTTTGAATGAATACGTGAATTGGTAATTCTCAGCGTATGACATTTTAATTTCAACCACCGCCGTGTAATTCAAACGACACAATCTAAAACCTCGACATAGAAAATATAACTTTCAACCACTACTGTTTAATTCAACAGATACAATCTAAAATCTCGACCTAGAAAATGTAACTTTAAGGGCATGCAATTTAATCCAACACCTGATATTGGATTTCTCAACATACGACATTGAAATTTCAACTGCAACTTTCTCATTGGACCAGCTTTTGCCCGCTACGGCGCCTCATACAAATATACAAATATACATGTACGATTGTTTCATTGCCTTGGTCATAAAATGTTGCTTTCGGCAAGTATCAACTTCAAGAACCTCCATTTCTGACAAACACTGTAGCACGTACCGAGAGAGAGAGAGAGAGAGAGAGAGAGAGAGAGAGATTCACATTTAGTATATTTCATCTTGTAAAACTTTGTATTTAAGTCTATACCTCAGCATGCACATTATTATACAACCAATTTTCATATATTTTTTACAGTTACTTTATTAATTGATTTACTTTGCAGGTAAATAAATGATTTCGTGTTCGTTAGAACCCGCAACGTTACACGTACCAGCTGTATATTGTTATTATATGTCAAATACTCTAATACAAATTTACATGTTGTCATGCATTGTGAGCACATTAAATTAATATTCTTTAATTTATATTTTGTCTTATTTAAAAAGCCCACTATTCTCATTGTACTTGTATTTATTTTCAGCCTTCGCCCGAAATGATAATACAATACACCTGGAACACAAATGGGCTCACATCACACCGCTCTGTTTTTGTGACCGAAGTTGAACTTTGAAAAGTGTTCGTACATTAGCAATAATTTATTGTTAGGCTAATGTATAAAAGATGATTTATTCGTTTAGAAATTACTTACTTTTTTGTCAAACATCTGAGACAGTGAAAGAGCTTAACCGACCGTTTATTATATCCAGTCCATTTTCACCCGAAGTTCATTGCCCTTTGCTCTATTTACACCACACTTTTTAACGTCTCTTTGTTTTTAAAGAACCTTGTAAAAAGAGATTTACAATATTTATATTTAGCGTTTCAGCATTAAAAATATGTGTCCTTCCATTTTATTGTTGGCATTGTAGTCATATTTTCACTATGCTTAGTTTAGAGCCCTGGGTGGCAGAGTGATCTAAGGGGGTCAACTCTATAGATGACCGACGTCTCCCATCTGTCCTCATTGGTTCGAGTCTAGGGCCCAGCGAATGATCGTATGTGATAAAGCTTGCCAGTGGATTCCCGGAGATGGAGGATCATCCTGTGGTTCTCCCTGGTTCTTCTTCCACCAAAAACAAATTTACACCTTGTATAGCCCTATCATGTGCTAAAATGTGGCATTAAGCCATCTTTGTTAACCCATTTACTTTATATCCTGACGAGTTCAACACCCTATATTCTTGTTGGCAGAGTTAAACGTAACGGAATAGATAGATAGGAGGTTGGACCACAAACTTGAGACACACTGAAAAGTTCTCTTGTTTTCAGATGCATATTGTTCCACCTGAACACACATGACCAGTTTAAATAAGCAAAGAAATTTGACAGTCACGGGACTTATCATACGTGTCGATATGCATGTCTTACTTTTTGATGAATTATTGTGTTGCCTTATACAAACATTATAATATACATGTTAAAATAAATCAAAACGAACAGTGGAAAAACTAGTTTTGAGCTAGCCCAAGCACGTTTAACTCTCAATGCGTCCTTCTCAAAGGCAGTTGTAGTCTTAGATATAAAATGAAAAGAAGAAAACTGACAAGGAGTCATAACAACGTATTAGATTAGATTTATATGAATTTGTAGGTTCCAAGGGTCACATGTGCGTTCCAAATAATATAATGAAGAAGTTCCTCGACATACTCTTTGAGCTACAGCTTTAATAAAACATGACAAAACTTTTGTATATAGAGGATCTCAATTGGGTAAAGATTTAATACTGAATTTATGAAACGAGTTGAATAAAGTCCAGCTTTTGCGAGTCTTGACGACCAAAAGCTGTACATTATTCAACGAGTTTCATAAATTTAATATTAAATCATTACCCATTTGAGATTTGCTTGTCACATAGTTTTTAATTCAGTGGAAATTATTTCGATAGAAAGAAGAATGAATGATTTAGTTCTTTCTGACAGACGATGCACCTTTCATTTGTTGTGCGTAAAAATAGTCCGAAACAAAGTTGAACAAGTAAAAGTACATTATACTTTTTTTTTTTTCTACAAACTGTAAATCAAGGAACAAGCGTCCATCCAAAAAAACAGAACATATGATAAAGGCAAAATCATTTTTCAACACAGAATGTCCAATGCGTGTGATTTCACATTGTTTGATATGGTACACAGTACCGGTTAGAGTCCATGTTCACCCAAAATGTCACTTACACAACTAAATAATACATTGTTGCGATATTTATGTGAAGAGGATTACTTGATGTAGAAAATCCCATATTTACTGTAATGTATTTGTAACCGGATATTTGCAGTATTTGATTTGGAAGAGGAGACTGTACAGAAGATGTAAGCAAATTTCTTTTCGAGGCCGATTTGCATCACTTATTTACCGTGCAAATATGCTGTGGTTGGATAGAATTCTGTTAATTGGGAGACCGGTTTATGTCCACATTCTTCTGTGAGTAGAGGTGAGTTTATTTACTTCTGTAAGTTAACATTTATACCACGCTTGTATATAGGGTGGATTCTATGTTACATATATACTACCCCCTCCACCACCCGCTATCAACTGAGCAATACCCATAGTTTTACTTCTTGTTGTTTTTCTTGTCTTGGGGTTTTACGCCCTTTTTCATATGATGATATTGTTATACATGACACAACAAAACCCGGGGGTGGGGGGGGGTGGGGGGGTGGGTGGCCATATTCAGACAGACGAGACCATTTTTTCCCAACTCCCTTTCGAGTAAAAAAAAGGCCTCCAAAATGTTCATTGAAAACAAAAAATTCCAGAAGGCGGAGTTAAAAAAGTTTCAGGCTAATCAGTAAAGAGAATACTGAACAATAATTTCATGGGTTTTTTTTGACCAATAAGAATTACATAAAGCGATATGTAATACGTTGCTATATCAAAAATATGAAACTGCACATATATGTTTCATCCACGTGACTTCTAACAACTCAGGTAACCTCAGCTAACTTGAAAATTTTTTGCCATAAACGTATTGATTACTTGACATGTATCAGTTACTTGTATTTAGGCGTTGGTGGGACATTTAGAGCAAAGATCACATGCGTATACGTGTACATTTCAGCCCAGTTTTCCATGGGACATAGAGTCGGACATTTTTTCGTTCTCGATCGTACCCTGATTATTACGAAAATGCACTATTTCCAGATACTGTTTTATCTGAAACGCCGTCAATGTCTTATATTTAAATTCAATTTCCCATTCCTCAATCTATTCGATCCCACAGCTTTAGTCCACATTTTTTGTTGTTGTGGTAAACAGGGTCTTTCGGAAAAAGAAAGAACCCTTTTGTCCCATCATCACTCTTTTGGTTACATCGAGATGCAACACAGTACACCATATCTGCTGTATGAGAGAGCACGATCGTAAGATTTATCACATAGACATTTACGTGGGAAAATTAAACACTTGAATGGCTAGGTTGCATAGAAGGGATAAATGTACGTCATATCCGTTTTTGGCACGCGGAAACTACCGATTGTTTATGGAGATTGCTGAATAATTTTTTTATTTAATTTTATTTTTAAGTCTAATTAAACATTTTTATGGTGTGCATACATACCAAATGCGTTTTTTATGACTAATAATATCACACGTTTGTACAATATAGGTGGCCAGTGATCTTTAGCGTAAGTCTTAACAATGATTATATGGTGCTGTAAGGTAACGTCGTTGCTCGTTTAAATGTTATATGGATCAGCTAACATTTTATGGAGTTGCAAAGCTTTATTTTGAAGGTGTTAATTTGCTTCATTCAGCTGAGTATTTCATGGTTCCATGTTTTATTTGTGGTCCCATTTCGTACCTTGGTCGTATTTTTTTCATTTATGGTCCCATTTCATACCTATGCCCCTATTTTTTATGGTCCCATTTCGTATCTATGGTTCCATATTTTATGTTCCCATCTTTTTACCTGTGTTCCTATATCTTATTTATGTTCCCATTTATTACCTAAGGTTCCAGTTTTTATGGTCCCATTTCGTACCAATGTTATATCTCATTAATAATAAAATCTTCTTTGTTGCTAGTTGTCGGAAAACGGTCAGTGTCGGTTCTTAGACAACGGGCAGTGTTGTAGTTTCTTTTGTTTTTCTGAAGTCTCAATGATATAACAGTTGTCGTAACTTATTGTTGGTGCAGATTGTGTTGTGTATATCCCTTTTTTTAGATCTACAAGTCATTTTATGGTGACACTATTAATTTGTCATCGGTTTTGCTTATACTGTTGAGTTAATGGTGGATGGTGTGTTCGTTGTGTTTTTCTATTGACAGTATTTTGTACTGTTATAAAAGCAGTGGGGGTTGCCATTTACATATGTTGCTGTCTTGTGTATTTTCATATGGTGTCAGTACATTTTATGATGTTGGTATTGTCAGTCAAGTATATTGTATTGTTGCATTAAGGTGTCGTTATTCAATGTTTTTTTTTTTTTTGTTATTGGATACTAGTGTCGTGTCACTGTTAGATGTTTAATTGTTATATATTCTTTGATTGATGTCAGTTTTCAATTATGTTATGTAACAGTTGTGTATTGTCTTTTATGCATTGCTTTATTGCAGTTGCATCTTTTTTTAGATCACGTTTCAAGTTGCTGTATTCCATTGGACTGTTATTATAGTAGAAGTATATGTATATTTTAACATGGCGTCATGTTATGATCATTGTACATACATGCTTTATCGTATTTCTGTGACATGTTAAAGGAGTACTACTGCATAAATTTTAAAAAATTTTACTTTGCTTTTTTTTTCTTTAGATTCGAAATGTCTAAAACGTTTGAAATTAAGCTTGGTTTAGAGCTAGTAAGGCTGCAAATTGCACTTAAAGACGACTAAACTTCTAAGCAGGGCTTTCCTCGTCTGAAAATAGAGCTGGACTATGCTAATATGATAAAAAGTGTAATCTAAATCGTAAACGGCGTGTGAGTGGAAGTTGACAATTTCACATTAAACGCTTGAACAAAAGACTATGCACTGCTGTCGCCGATCGAATGAAAAAGTTTTCATATATTAATGTACTCTCCTTGAAACAAAACAATTTTTGTTTTAGAGAGGTAGATAAAGCAAGCGATGTGCTGTATAATGGGAATATGAGACTCATATCGAAGTATTTATTACCAACTGCAAGTCTACGTTATAAAAACTCTCTCTCTCTCAAAACAAAATGACTGTTTATTTATAAGGTAGACATATACTCATTCCAAAATTCACCCTTAGTCCAAGTTTAGTAATAATAAGTGAATCTGTATAGGAGTTTTAGCATGAACAATTAAGACATATGGGATCCACGGACATAGATGGACAAAGTTAATTCTAGGTACCGCCAGCTTAATGGAATGAATTCACAAACGGAATTATTTTGAACAGATCGTAACTCTTGTCTCTTTTACAAAGAAGGGAATTATCAAGGGGTAATATATCATACTTGCAAAGAATAAGCCGGTTAAACTTGGTTAAGATATTTTTCCCGGTTGTATTAAACCCAGGACTGTCCATTTAAGTTTCAGGGGGAGGGGGCTGTAATATTTTACCACCAATATTACAACTTTCCAGCCTTTAGACAGTTTATCGAAATCTCGTTTTAATTTGTGGAACACAAAAGTATTATATCCAAGCTACAAACCTGCCAGACTTATTTCTTTACGTTAACCTTGGTGGCAGAAGGCATGACCATGAATACATGAGACACTATCGAGTCTAGATTTACAACAGGCCAAAGATGCATTAAAGTACATTCATCGGGTTAACATTGTACCTGTACATGGACAAAGGTTGCTTATTTTTATTTTCTCCAGCTTGACCAAGCATTTGGGTCCGATGTCATGGCTGTGGTATCTCTGATTATGATATATAACTTGTTCAAGTCTTATGAAAATATCTTCAGTAGTTTAAAAGTTATCCTGTAGAAAATGTTAAATAACATAACATGACTGTTTGGGTAAACATCAAATTCCGTATAATCCAATCTATATGTATTTGTGGGTTGTTTTATATTTTTTTAATGTAGCTGTAACAATTTTAGCCATATCGCTACGATGTCTGCAGTGTGACAGTTTATAGTGATGTAGACTTGTAGCATCATGTCCCACCCAGTCACTTTATCCTGACACCAGGCCAACAAGTCTTAGCATTAACGTCTTAATGATGAGCACCAAGCGACGCAGCTGCTAGTACCGTTTTTGTAAGACTTTTGTATGAATGGTTTAAAACCTAAGTGCGTGACCCACAGTCTGTATTGATATACTGGTATATGCTGCTTTGTCTAGTACTTTCTCATGTCCTTTAGACTCATAAATGATTATTACCTGGGAATTCGGACTCGACCAGAGAGTGTAGCACAAAAGCCAAATTCATATGTTATAGCCCATGCCTTGAAAATGTTAAAACAAACGTTTAGATTTCCACCTACAATACTTCAAATATTTAGATTTTCTTTTTTAAATAATAACTCTCTGAGGCACTGGTCTAATCCCAAGAGTTATCATTAAAATTTTGAAGTACTGTGTACATCTACAGACTACTTGCAGTCATATTACGAAGTTTACAGCATGGCGTCTGTAACGGTTTAGGAGATACACTGGCTGGAAGACATAATTCACATTTCTCATTCACATCCTTTACCTCAGACAATAAATATCAGCAACACCAACATTAAATTCACACAGTCAGTACGAAACATAGATGTTACTCTCGACAGTACTCTCTCATTGCACCAACAAGTCATGAACATATGCAAGGCTGCATATCTTGAGCTGAGACGTATCAGCTCCATTCGCAAGTATCTTTCAGTTGATGCCACTAAAACTCTTGTGTGTTCCTTAGTACTTTCAAGACTGGACTATTGTAACTCAATTCTGTCTGGTTCGTTTCAATATCTACTCCAGAAACTTCAAAACGTTCAAAACACAACTTCTCAGATCATCCTTAGAGTACCACAATCAGAGCACGCCTCCCCCTGCTCTGTACCCTTCACTGGCTATCCATTCGATCCAGAATTAAACACAAAATTTGTTCTCTGTGCTACGTTTCACTGACGGGCTCCAGTCCAACATACCTATCTGACCTCACTCATGTGTACACACCAGCAAGATACTTACGCTCCTCTTCTGACACTCGTATTCTCATTATTCCCACTGAAAATGAAATCATATGGACAACGTTCTTTCGCATACCAGGGCCCAGCAACGTGGAACGAATTGCCCACTGAACTTAGACACAAAGACACAGTGATCTCATTCAAGAGCGCTCTTAAAACTCACCTATTTCAACTGCAAGAACAGACTTAAGACCTAATAATGTTTCCTTACCTTAAATATTTACAGCATGTTTTCTGTTTTCTAATTTCGTGGTGTTTGTTTTTATTTTTGTAATCATATCATTATATATGTTTTTTAAGTGTTGTCAAATGTTGTAAAGCGCTTAGAGCTTCTAAAGATTAGGCGCTATACAAAGTCCTCATTATTATTATTATTATTATTATAATCCCCGCCTTTTCAAAAGATGCATATACAAACTGCATCTTTTATGAAATAGCTTTCCATGAAATGAAAAACACAGAACAAAAACATTAAGTATATAACTAAAACCTGTACACATTACAATATCAACAAGACGTTTATTTTACTCCCCCAATAATATCTGAATTTTGCGAATTCAAAAATCAACAGATCCTCTCCTTTTTTCTTTTTTTATTTATTTTGGAGGGTGCTCTCCCTGGTTGATCTTTTCAGACCATTTAGGGAGGCCCTCCTGCCCTCCTTGTATTGGTTGTGCTATATTATTTGTTAGTTTATTTTATTGTTCTCTGTTCTATTAAGACTTGTATAATTATATATATTTTTTATTAATTTTTTTTTTTTTTTTTATTTGTTTTTTTTTTTTTTCTATTACCATCCAAAATTGTCTAGACATTCGTTTGCTTCCTATTGACAGAAATATTCTTCCATCATTTTGAATTTTTCTTCTTCCTTTTCTTCTTTCTTTCTCCTCCGTTTCTCTCTCCTTTTGGCCCTTTCTGTTTCTCTTTCTTGTTCTGTTGACATTGCTACTGTAGGATTTTGGTTCCCTGACGTTGTTGTTTTTGTAGTTTGGGATTCCTGTGCTTGGGTTTGTTGATTGTATTTCTGACTTTGTTGTTGTTGTTACTGTTATTGACTGGTTGTTGCTCTCCTTGTTTCAGAGTATTCAGTGAAAACGGGCCTTAGGACTATGAGAGACACATGGCACTGTACACAGTCAATTCGAAATATGACGACTCTGTTGGAGCTGCCATTTCTGCATCACGATACCTCGAGCCGATTACTGGATAATGATGAAGCCTGCATTTGAAAACAAGAAGCATACACACACTCTCTGTCACGATTGCAAGTCCAGGTTATCGGGATGTATAACCTTGGGTATTATTACCGTGTTTGATGTATAAACATCGCCGCAAGCAGTGTTAATCGATTATGCAAGGCGCCAGCCAGCCAGACTATAGAATAGCCGCTAGTCAAAGGCTTGTATTATTCTCACCCAGGTGTTAAACATTGGTTCAGGGATCAAAGGAAGCCCGCAGGGTGAACGGGGCGTGTTCTCACCCGCCACGTGGATCAGTCCACAGCGACATCCAATCGGAATTAAGATAGAGTGAGATTAAATCTTAGATCGAAATTATAGCTCAAAACGTGCAGTAAAATTATCAGTATACCTGAACAGATTATGAGAAGTACATCTTGCCGTTTATAAGAATTAAGGATACTCCGACGGAAAGCCACTCGTAATTTGGCGGGAATCTTAGGACCAGAATTGTAAGAAGGGAAAAGCTTCGAAAGGTCAGTAAGTTATTTGCTCGATTTTTGCAAAACATTACGGCGTCATAATTGTAATTATTTGTAGCATGTATACTTAATTACTGGGATTGTTTTAGTATGTAGAATTACCCTTGTAATGTTTCATTTATATGCGTATTTGAGACATGAATTTGAGTTTACGTAGAGAATTATGTAGACTGCTAGCGTCAGAATTAATATTGTAATTCGCTGGTAGGTTACTTCGTAGTAACCAGTACATTTAGTAATGCATTATGTTAGAGTTTACGCATGTTTGAATTGGAGTTTAGGAAAATGATTGAAGTAGGTAAGATTAGTTACAATAGATGTAAGAATATATCAGAGCAGGGATATTTGAATATTTGTATATTTTGTATGAGTTGTGATGTAAAGATATGCGTCTGATTGTTGTTTATTGGTTTGGGTAATGGAATTATGAGTATGTACTGATGTGAAGCAATTTATTGTTGTATGTATAAGAGTAATTGATACCGTGCTTTTATTATGACGTGTTTATTATGTTGTGTGTTACCGTACAAGAATGTATGCGTATTTCGGTGTGAATGAATGCGCGACCGGTGGAATTTAATAGCCCTTATCTGATGATAGGCTGTGGGTAGTGTGAGATGTGAGCGCGGAGGAAAATATTGTACCATCCTTGTGTTTTCACAGGAAGCTTTTCGGGGACAGAACTTCCGGTGCAAGTTTCGTAGTCCCGAGTCTCTACGAGGGAGACGGAAGTGAGACTGACAGTGCAGTCGGAGTCGACAGAGTGTAGTCGACATAGAGAAGAGGAATAGAAGGTGGAGGAGGAGGAAAGAAGTCTGGAGGAGGAATAGAGGAGAAGGAGGAGAAGGAACTTGGAGGGAGTCAGGGAGGAAGAGAGGGAATTAGGAGATAGAGAAGAACACACAGATGAGTAGAACACAAGGACAGGTG
>JAECUM010016384.1:0-93766 GCA_016617855.1 Megalonaias nervosa
ATTCCATTACATGCCATTGTGATGTAACATTGAGTTCAGTTCTGTTTGACCTGGCTATTTTTTTTTTTTTTTTATTTCATTGACGTAAACAACTAACATTATATCTAGTTCTTGACCTCGTTCCAAAATCAGTGACAGTTTTGGTAAACAACATTTTTAAAATTTTTTTAAAATTATTTTTTCCTTCTCAGAGTAAGAATCATTAAGTCAAGGTCAAACCTGGATTACGTGACGGGTGGCATGTGTCTATTGTTACAAACTTCTATTTTTTCCAGAACAATGAACTTTTGACCCTCATCCGGGAATCTGTTTTGCGTCTTAATTAGCGTATAATTGTTGTTTTTGATAAAAGTTTGTTAGTCGGGCTCCAAACAATTGACACATTAAGTTGTTATTATGCTGTGACCAGTTTGGGATGAATTTTTATTTTGTCTTCAAATTATTGAATGCAAGTGATTCTTTCCCCTGGAAATCTATATGAGTGCTCCTACAAAATTCTTGGATGAAGACATTTATTGGAAGTTATACTGAATTCAAAACTGGAATAATATTTTCTGTGATTCAACAAGAGACTGTTGACACTACAGAACTACCCTGACCACAACAGACGTCATCGCCTTCCATTTTGGATTTCATCGGGACTCGAACTCAGTTTCATTCAGGGCATTTTATCACTTGGACTTCTATTTTTTTAATTCTTTGATTATTTCTGGATTTAATTCGTAAAACCGTAAGTTCGTTTTCCTAATTTTTCATTTTGTATTCTAGGGAAATAAATTATTTGTTAAATTTTACAAAGCTTATTGTCTTCACTCTTTTCTGTTACTTATTTCAAGAGCATAGACTTGTAACAGAAAATTGGGGGCTCGTCCTTGAGATACGAATTTTGGCAAAAATATTTCAGAAAACTTTGCTTTTTGAAATTTAAATTCCATTCGTTTTCAGAATTTTTTAAATCCCAAGTATTATTTTGCTTTCTAGAAATCTTAGTGAAATCAACAGAGTTTTTACAATGTCATCAAAAAGTGGAGACCTTTCGTTCAAATCCTACCCAGGAACAGTTAGAATTCTTGAAAAATGATGAATTGCTTCAGCTTGCCAGAAAATATGATCTTTCTGAGGCAAAAGCTTCTTTAACGAAGCAAGAAATAAAAAACATTTTGGTCCAGTATTTGGTGGAAAAGAATGTTTTGATAAAAGTGTGTTTTGCTTTGATCAGTAAGTCTGTATCAGACTCTGACATGAAAATAAAGGAATTAAATTAAAATTCAAGATAGAATTGGTGTTAAGAAAGCTTGAACTTCAGAAAGAGGAAAAACAACTGCAACTGGAAAAAGAGGAGAAACAGATGCAGTTACAAGAAGAGGAGAAACAAATGCAGTTACAGAAGGAAGAGAAACAAATGCAAATAGATAAGAAGGAGACAGAAACAAATGGAGTTACAATTGGAGAAAGAGGAGATAGAAAAACAAATGCAGTTACAAATGGAGAAAGAGGAGAGAGAGAGGGAGACATATGCAAATGCAAATGCAGAGAAGGAAGAAAGGGAATATCAATTTAGATTAAGAAAATTAGAGCTGGCAAGTGAAAAGCACATTCCCACTTTAGATACAAATTCAAGTTTTGATGCTACAAAGAATATTAGGTTCGTACCCCTTTTAGAGAAAAAGAAGTAGACAAATATTTTCCTCTTGTGAAAAAATTGCTGAAAATGTAAAATAGCCAAGGGAGCATTGGACTCTATCACAATGTGTATTTACTGGTAAAGCTAGTGATATTTACAATTCACTGTCACTACAGCAAAGTGCTGACTATGATCTGGTTAAAGAATGCATCTTAAAGGGTTATGAGTTAGTCCCTGAGGCTTATCTGCAAAAAATCAGGAACTATAAAAAAAGAAGCTGGACAAAATCATGTCGAATTTGCAAGAGAAAAAGAGCAGTTATTTGATAGGTGGTGCTTATCCTAGAAAGTTGATCAAGATTAAAAAAATCTCAGACAACTTGTATTACTTGAAGAGTTCAAGAACTGTGTCCATAGTGACATTAAAACTTATCTTGATGACCATAAGGTCAAAAACTTGGAAAATGCTGCTTGTAGGGCTGATGAGTATTTCTTAGCTCTTAAAATTGCTTTTGTAGGCAAGTCTTCCACTCAGAAGTCTTCTGGTAAAAAAAGTATTTCAGCCTAATACGAGCCCTTCTAAATTTCAACCTGGAACAACTTTTAGAAATCGACCTTCTGATAAGTTTGATCAGAAATCCTTATCTCTTCCTAATTCTACCTAATGCAAGAAGAAAGGACACGTTATTTCTGTTTGCTACAATTGAAAAATAAGCATCAGAATCACGATAGACCTATTCCAACTGCTCTTATTTCTAAGAGGTCAAAGTCACGGTCATGTATTGACAGCAAATACATTTGATCCTACTTCTACCTATTACAAGAAGAAAGGACACGTTATTTCTGATTGCTGCAATTGAAAAATAAGCATCAGAATCAAGATAGACCTATTTCAACTGCTCCCATTTATAAGAGGTCAAGGTCACGGTCATGTATTGACAGCAAATACATTTGTTGGGACTAATAAACCCCAGCCTGATTTTATTGTGGAGAATTATGAACCATTCATGTCGAAGGGTTCGATATCATTTTTGGGTGATTTGGCCAATCCTATCCCTATTAAAATTTTAAGGGACACAGGAGCTTCTCATAGTCTTTTATTATCAGGTATTTTGCCTTTTTTCTGAGAAGTCCTGTTTTAATCAGAGTGTTCTCATTCAGGGAGTAGAGTGTGGCTTTGTTAATGTTCCTCTCCATTCTGTACATTTGTCATCAGACTTAGTTTCAGGACCTGTGACAGTCGGTATAGTGTCTACTTTACCCGTTGAGGGCATTCATTTGTTGCTAGGCAACGACCTAGCTGGAGACAAGGTTGTAGTTAATCCACTTGTAACTGACAAGCCTTCTTTGGATCAGAAAGTTGATCCTATTGGAAAAGAATACCCTGATTTATACCCAGCTTGTGCAGTTACCAGAGCTATGTCGAAGAAAGTTCTTGAGAATGATTTTGATACGGAAAGTATTCCTTTAGCTGACCCATGTATTGGTCAGGCTTTTGATGAGGTCACTTTCACTCCTTGTTTGGATCAATCAAAAGTATTTATCCTCTTTTAACTACTCATTCTCTTTTATCTAATCAGAGTGACGGACGACAATCACTTGTCGTCAAACAGGAAAAAGATCCTGAGATCTCCTGTTTGTTTCAAAGGACCATTAGTGAAACTGAAGCCAATGAAGTGCCTGTCTGTTATTTCATTAAAAATGGAATTCTTATGAGAAAGTGGAGACCTCCCGAGGTACCTGCTGGTGACGAGTGGTCAGCGAACTATCAGACTGTAGTTCCAAAATCTTACAGACAGGAAATACTTAGTTTGGCCCATGAAACTCCTCTGGCTGGTCATTTAGGGATAAATAAAACTTATCACAAGATCTTGACTCACTTTTATTGACCAAAAATCAAAAGAGATATTTGTAAATTTTGTAGATCTTGTCATGCTTGTCAAATGGTAGGAAAACCCAATCAGAAGATACCTAAGGCTCATCTGCAACCTATTCCTGCATTTGACGAACCGTTTAGCAGAATTATGGTAGATTTTGTTGGTCCCTTACCTAAGACCAAGTCAGGCAACCAATATTTGTTGACCATTATGTGTGCGTCAACAAGATTCCCAGAGGCAATTCTTTTGAGGAATATTAAAACCAAAACCATAGTAAAAGCTTTGATAAAGTGTTTTTTACTCAATTTGGCCTTCCTAAATCTGTCCAATCGGATCAAGTGTCAAATTTTATGTCTGGAATTTTCCAGTAAGTTATGCACGAATTAAATCTTCTGCTTATCACCCTGAGAGACAAGGGGTTTTAGAAAGATTTCATCAGACTTTGAAGAACATGATTCGGTCATATTGCTTTGATACGAGTAAAGACTGGGATCAAGGCATTCATTTACTTTTGTTTGCTGTTAGGGAGTCCGTTCAAGAATCTTTAGGATTCAGTCCCTTTGAACTAGTTTTCGGACATACTGTCCGTGGACCATTGAAGAGAAACTTCTTCCTAATGAAGATACTGAACTCAATCTTCTTGAATATGTTTCTGATTTTAAGTATAAGTGGTCAAGAGCAAATCTGCACTCTACTAAGTTAAAAATGAAATCAAGATATGATCAAAACTCAAGGGATAGGAGTTTTCAGTCTGGTGATAGAGTTCTAGCTCTCTTGCCCATTCCACAAAATCCCCTTCAGGCCAAGTATTATGGTCCATACACGGTTGAAAAGAAAGTAAATGATTTAAATTACATCATAAATACTTCTGGGAGGCGAAAAAAACAAAACAACAACTTTGCCACATCAATATGTTAAAGGAGTACATTTTAAGAGAACGCCAAGTAAATCATGCAATTAATTTAGTTCTACCTGTCCCGCCAACTGAGGATTTAAGTGAAGGAATTCAATCGGATTCTGTTGATCTTGCAACGACAAATCTTCGGACTTAAACAGTTATTATTCGAATATGAGCACTTGTTTCCAGATATTCCTACGAGGTTAAACAAAATTTTTCATGACGTTGAAATTGTAGATTCAAAACCTGTGAAACAACACCCATACAGGATGAACCCTTTCAAACAGGAATACTTGAAAAAGGAAATTCAGTATTTGCTGGAGAACGATTTCATAGAGCCCAGTAAAAGTGATTGGAGTTCACCATGTATACATGTTCCGAAACCGGAAAAAAAATTCCGTATGTGCACTGATTATAGGAAGTTGAAGAGTGTGACAAAAACAGATTCATTTCCATTACCAAGAATCGATGACTGTATTGATAAAATTGGAAATGCCAAGTACGTCACCAAATTTGACCTTCTGAAAGGATTTTGGCAAATTCCACTTACGGAAAGGGCAAAGGAAATTTCGGCATTTGTGACTCCAGATGGACTCTATCAATATAAAGTAATGCCATTCGGGATGAAGGGTTGCCCAAGTACTTTTCAACGCTTGTTGAATATGATTACCTCTGGTCTAGGTAATTGTGATGCTTACATCGATGATGTTATCATCTACAACGACACCTGGAAAGAACATTTAGCCAAAATTTGGAAATTCTTTGACAGACTCACTGACGCAAGTTTGACAATCAATTTATCTAAAAGTGAGTTTTACCATGCTTGTGTAACTTTTGCAGGATATATTGTGGGACATGGTCAAGTTAAAATATAGATGCGAAAGTCAAGGCTATCTCTGATTTCCCTGTGCCTGTCAGTAAAAAGCAACTGATGCGATTTTTTGGGTATGGCCGGATACTGTAGTAAATTTTGTTCAAATTTGTCTAATATTGCTGAACCCATGAGAACATTGTTAAGTAAGAAAAACAAGTTTCTTTGAACTGATGAATGTCAGGAGGCATTTGATAGGTTAAAGGCCATACTTAAAAGTGTGCCGGTTCTTACAGCTCCAAATTTAAATCAACCATTTAAGCTATCTGTTGATGCAAGTGATGTTGGGGTTGGAGCAGTATTGATTCAAGAAGACAGAAATGGTGTTGATCACCCAGTGTGCTATTTCTCTAAGAAATCAAATAAGCACCAAAGAAATTGCTCAATAATGGAGAAGGAATGTTTGGCTTTAATATTGGCATTACAGCATTTTGAAGCTTACATTAGCTCAGCTCCTTCTCCGGTTGTTGTGTTTAAATATCACAACCCCCTTACTTTCATCGACAAGATGAAAAATAAAAATCAAAGATTATTAAGGTGGAGTTTGTTTTTACAAGAATATAATCGCGACATCAGGCACATCAAAGGAAAAGACAATTTGATTGCAGATGCACTTTCCCGAGTTTAGAAATATTATTTCATGTACACTTTGTATAATTCATAAGAGTTCTTCTTATGTAATGTTATTTTTCCTCATGTATAATTTACATAAGGTGGAAAGAAAGCTTTTTATTACATAAATGTTTCTTTTCCTTTTTGGGGGAAAGTGTTACGTATATGTAATTAAATTGCTTGTATGTTAGTTTTAAATTCTTTTTTTTTAAATTTTATTTCTGTTTCATTACATTTTATTGTAATGATAATTTTCATTGGATTTGAATCTCTTTTCGGAAAATTCACTTGACCTGATTAGAACGTAACGGTTGCTTTATCATTATTTTTAGCTCACCTTGGTTGAGACGTTTGTAAACATTGAATGAAAATTATTGGCTATTATCAAGGTCATGTTCGGCCCACGTGTTAGCTGAGTTGTAAACAGCCTTTCTTTTTTAATTTATTTCCAGTGTGGGATTCTGATTCTTAGCTAGGGCTATTCTAGCGTACGTGTAAATTGGTATTTTTTTACTGCGCGGTTTGATGATTAAGTGATCATTTGACCCATCACGAGTGTGTAAATGACGTTTTAGTTGGGTTTGATACTCACATCTCAGTGAAGTTTGGTCAGTCGTATCATACACCTTTAAGAGCTCAAAGTGTTTGGTTTTATTGTTTATGCCAGTTTGTTCTGAAGTTCATCTATTTTTTGGAATTTAATAATTGATATTCTCTAGAAAACTACACAAGTGCTCTTCTTTATAAAAATTCTGGAACAAAGACATTCAGTGGAAATTTATTCTGGAATTCTAAACGGGAACATTATAAATTGTGTTTCAACGAGGAACTGTTACCATCAGTACAACGACCTGATTTAACGTCATCGCCTTCTATATTGGAACTTCAAAGAGATTCGAACCTGGATTCAATTAGAACTGTTTAGTGACAGGACTTATATTTTAAAATTCTAGGATTAAATTTTGGATTATATTCACAAACCGTAAATCCTATTTCATATTTTTATCTTGTTTTCTAGGGAAATAAATTATTTTGTTAAAACTTACAAAGCTTGTTGGCTTCACTCTTTTCTTTTGTTACTTTTGTACGAGACTACACGTAACTATGTATGTATGTATGTATGTATGTATGTATGTATGTATGTATATATATATATATATATATATATATATATATATATATATATATATATATATATATATATATATATATATATATAAAAGTAGTGTCAGATTGGGCGTGTTGGCTTTCCCCCCTTTTGAGCCATGACCCAATGGCGCTGCCTCTATCCCTCGTTATTTGTTAAACATGCGATAAGCAAGAAATGCGCTACTCGTAAGTGATTAATCCACTAAAGTAGTTAAAACGTAACCACATTCTTTAGGCTTTATACTGTTACAAGACGGCCAGCAGTGCCAAATCGATCGATAATTAAGTTGTGTAAGCTCGCATTACACGAGTCCAGTAATGTAGTTTGGACTGATAATCAAGCCTTATAATAGGTATTGATATAATCACATTTCGGACTTCAAGTTTTCATTTGATATTAAAGAATGAATGTGGTATATAATGGGAAAAAATTCAGATTGATATTAATAATAACATTTTAAGGGAGTTTATTGAGGTCTCTAGAGATGGTATTAATCTACCAAACGACCGATATATAAAGAAACTTCGATCACTGTATCTTTTGACTGTATCATATCGATTTATCAAAGAAGCCCTAAAATATGTGCGTTTTCATCTACATAATCGAAACACACTGACGAACTTATTAATTTGATTACTGTCCCGTCTCACAAAGAATGAAAGGCGTAAACAATATTTATTTCCGCCATGTAAAAATGAACACGTTATTGTTTCCTGTTATCCATTTAACTTTCAGATACAAGTCGCTTGCATCGTTGGAATTTAGCGTTGCATGTTTCCAATGAACAATTTAAGAATACAGTTATGTAATTATTTGTGTGCTTAAATTTAGTTTTCCTTGTGAAAGTTTGTTAAACGTTTTTCATGCAAAACCTAAGAACATGTAGATAATATATATCCGCACAGATCGGGAATAATCTTGGGTAGCCATATTAAATTTGGGTAGAAAGATATAGGTAATGAGTAAAATGATAGTTTATGATCATAATTAGACTAGACTTATTAAATAGAATACATCTATTTCTAAGCAGGTCCCTTTAGATGCTGAGAGAAGCCGGGGCCAGTTCGAGAGTTTGACACCCCTAGGTCGTGGTTATATTTAAATTTGGAAATAAATCGAATGCCAAAACATGCACATACAATTTACTATATAAAGATTTAAAAGATAATTAAGAGAAAACGAATTATTTTCAGACTTGTTTATTTTAAAAATGGCTTTTCGAGGCCCCTTAAGGATTAAGGACCAGTTGATAGGGCCCATTGCCCCCCCCCCCCCGACTTGTTTCTAAGCACAGACACTGGTAACTGTGCCTTGAATATTCACTTATATAAGCAGCAATTACTTTAAAAGAAGTTTGTTCCACTTTGGATATTTTTGGAATAGAAAGGGGAAGGATCAAAATGAATTTATTTAGATCTGATGACGTTAGAAATAATTGGAGAAAAAGAGTTTGTTGAGGATCAGCAGGTACTTCACTGGATATGACCACGTGATGAGAAATGACTGTGAAGTTTGCTTTGTTGAAGAAAGCAGAAGAAAATAATGTTATTAAAAGGAATTGTAACTAGCAAGAAAATAATATCTGACACAGCCACAAACTCCCGAGGGTCCGTAACCGAGTTTTTGTTGCACGTTATTCTTTGTATATAAGTGCAGATATTGTCAGAAGATAGCCAAATATTCAAAATGGAGAGGTACGACGAGAGGTACGACGCTGCTCTTCTAGGCATTCTTCAAAATGAAGAAAAAATCGAGAAGTTTCTTCACGTTATCATGGGATTTCTGTATAGAAGGTAATATTTTGTTAAATCTTATGGCTTTTTTTGTGTAGCGAGCACGTGAACGCATTATATTTCTATAAAACTGCAGGTCGTTTCGTACCGAGTATTTTGTACAATACTCAGTCTACTGCCGTCGGACCAGCGACGGCCAATTTTTAATGTTTTTGATCCGTTCATCCTTCAAAATACCGATATGGTTAGGGTTTCTTACGACAACAAACCTGGTCAATATGCGAACCTAAAATGTACTAATAATTTGAAACACACTATAATATTAACTTGGTTAGAGGAATGATGTACCACCATGTCGGCCAATTCTGCGCGTCGGGTATTTCTGCGCACCGATACGACATTCCTGTAAACATTGAATCACGTATTGTTTTCGGTCGAATATCCAGTTTGTATCAAGAAAGAACGATCGTCCTTTTATGAAGGAAGTGATATTCATAAAGTGTACAGAAATATCCCACATTTCTACCCTAATTGCATATGAAAATGTAATTTCGAAATGTTATCATGAAGACCGTCTTGAACATGTAACCTAGAAAATCCTATTTACTATGTATCTGTGAGAATCATAAAATAAATACATTATATAAAAGATGGAAATGTATACCTTAAAACAATACTGCATTTTAATCCAAGTTTCCAATTTTGCAAGAAGTTGCCCCACACAGTTTTATCATCTCCTATACAAAATGTCAACTTGCCGCTAAAACGAGATTCTCAAGAAATTCCCGGCATATAATCTGTTTCTAAATTCTTTTGTAATTTTTTTTTTTCTTCCCATAAAAGAGAAGTTGTAAACACATTACATTCTATTCATTGTTGGATCTCTTTGACATAATAGCTTATTTTTTATAAAATGCTGAACTTTACAAATTTTTTTACACAATCAGTTTAATTTGCTTAGTATCTCTTGCTGTTTATTGGCATTGTTTTGTTGAATTTTGTAAAACCAGCAATAAATCTGACCTAATTATTCGACCAAAGTGCTGACAGAAACAGTCCAAAGTAATGTATTTCATTTCCATAGCTCGATGAATAAACATTACATCTTTTCAAAGTTGTGTGCAGAATAAGTTGACATATTGCGAGTCATGAAAACACAGGAGTGGTATCCGGTGTGTCCAAAATTAATATTATTTTTAACAGAATATTCTGGTGACAATTGCCTCTTTTCAAATGGTAAGCTTTGCAGTATTTTATTTTCCTCAATAGGTCGAATTCGGTATGCATTTTGCTTCAGTATTGGTGATGGAAACCTTAGGTGCGCAGAAATGCCTGACAGCATTGTATTACCATCAAATTCAGCCTTTGGCATAAGACTGGAACCAGTAACACCCAGTGCTATATCTATTGATTATTTTCATACATATCATAAACTTCTAGCAAATTTGGGTAAATAGAAGTGTTACCTACGTTCTCACTTGATGATTTAGCAAATTATATTGTAAAACTGCACATAAACATGTTATCTCTGCAGCTTATACAATTCTCTTTCAAAATAGCACAGTATGGTCATTGCGCATGCACTTTTGACCATGACACAGTTTGGTAAAGAGAGTATATAGGGGGTATTATGTTTTTGTGCATGAAATGAAATCTTACGTGATAAACTTTTACCTAGATTTTAGATCATAATTGTGTATTCAGTCATTGAAAAAAAATGCCGTAGGTGATCCTTCCCATCCTTCAGTAACACTAATTTTTTAAAGAAGAAAATATTATTATTATTTCACATTTAAGTCATATAATCCCTTATGGGACCTTTTAGGAGTCTTTTGAGAGATGATTATAACTTTGCATTTACACAATAACACTAAACATTGCCAGTTAAAGAATAAAACATTATGTATACTTAATTTCATTTTTTGTCTGTTAGTTTTAATTTTTTTTATTTCATTACATGTTATTGTAATGTAACATTGTTTGCTGGACTTGACCTTGTCCAAAATTGAGTTCATTTCTGCTTGACCTGATTGACTTTTTAAAAATTTTTTTTATTCCATTTATGTAAACAACTAATAATAGCTTCATTATTCTCTATGTGTATGATCTCATTAACAGAATTATTATTCAAGTAAACAAGAAGGTATAAATATGTTGATCAGAGTCAGGGTTTTGGAGATCCCCAAGTGAATTTTATAGGTTATTATGTTGTAAAAAAACAAGGCTCATTAGATCATTCTAGAAGGTTAATTTCCATTAGGTAATGGTTGTTTTTAAAGAATTATAATTTGTGACCTGAGGTCCAATATTTCCAATATTATCTTGTGACTGTGAGGATTTTACCAGTCGTGTTTTAACATCTAGCACTTTTAAGTTGTATTATGTTGTGACCAGTTTGGGTGAATTTTATTTGCTTCAGATTATTGAATTCAAGTGAAAATATTTTCTCTGTGCTCTGACAAAATTCTTGGATAAAGACATTCATTGGAATTTATACTGAATTCAAACCTGGAATAATATTTCTTTGATTCAACAAGAGACTGTTGACACATCAGTACTTTGTAGGCTATAACAGACACCTCATCGCCTTCAACTTTGGATTTCTTCAGGACTTGAACTGAGTTTTATTCAGGACTTTTTATTACTAGGACTTGTTTCTTTAATTCTTGGATTATTTTTGGATTTAATTCGCAATACTGCAAGTTATTTTTTTCTCATTTTTCACTTTGTATTCTAGGGAAATAAATTATTTGTTAAATTTTACAAAGGTTGTTGTCTTCACTCTTTTCTGTCACTTCTTTTAAATGCATTGCTAACATTGATTATGTTTGATTATTTGCATATATTTATACATTATCCTTTATATTTGGAAATGTTCCATTGTAATTCATGTTTATTTATGAGGCTACACCCCCACATATTATTATTATTGCTATTTGATTTATTACATACTATTCCATGTTTCAATATTTATTTCATTGTGAAATATTTCCTTTCTTTCCCCAATTGCTCACAAGTAATAACAAAAAGAACAAGTCAAGTTATAACTTGGATAAGCAATATTTTACAAAGGAAGACTGGAAAACTAGCAACAAAATCAAGTCAGTTATAGACTTTGCTAGTAAACATTAACAAAACTCAGTTAGTGAAATTTGCTTCTGAAACATGAAACATTACTTGGACATTTACAATAGCGTATGACAATTCATTTCTGTTATATGATAAAAATGAACTCAGCATGAGGTTTTACATGCTTTTAGAATGCAAATTTATTAACCTGCATTCATGTTTCCATTTGTCTGTATTAAATGTCCCATAATTTCTGAATCAAGATATTTTATTCACAAATGCCAAGTTTAATTAATATTAATAATTAATATATATTTATCACATCACATTTTTACACAACAGTTTTCACAGATGAAGTAGGATTCAACAGCATCATCAGCACATGCTACAGTTGTCACATTCTATCCAGAGAATACCTTCGTCTTTCATGTCTGCTAGTAGTAGATATTCTTGATTACAGTTTCTGCAAACATTGTTATTTTTCATGTTGTTTCTTAAATCCTGTGCCTTTCTCTTTGTTTCTTTAAATTTTGATTTCTTTGCCTTTTCTGTTTCTTTTTCCTTCTTCCTTGTCTTTCTTCTTTTCTTCTCTCAACTTCCAGCTTTCTCTTTTTCTTCTCTTCATCCTTCTTTTCTAACTTCTTACAAAAATCATCTGTTGTTATGACCCTGGCTTCTGTAACAAGCTTCCTTTCGACTGCCTGGGGTTTTGCTGGTACCGGACGAAATATGTCAGAGAGTGATGGTGGAATCAGGCCTTCTTTCACTAGAGGGTTACCACGAAGGAAAGAACCACATGTAGCACATGTGGTTATTGTATCCACAACCTTAGGCTGAGTTACTTTTGTGGCTGAAGTGCATGGTACATTTTCAGCTGTTTACTTGGCAAAGTGTGATTTTATCAGCTGTGTTTTGTCAATAGTATCTAGATTGACTAGGTACATTCTAGTTTTTCTGAATGCTTCCTTAATTTTTGCTGGTGAACAATTGATCAATTGCATGACTTAAAACTGCTGGAAGTTTGGCCATATTCAGCACTTGATTTTTACGAATAAAGCCAAGGTTAGCTGCCAGTGTGCTAAATTTATGTTTCAGTGGACCATTAAAGGGACTGTAGGATGTGTATTATATGTGGAGGTAGACCAAACAATTCAATGTTTTCATGTGCAACCTTTACCAATTGTAAGTTGATGTGACTGTCATGATTATCATAGACAGTAGAACTGGCCTTTCTTTACCACAGTTGGGAATAAACAGATCCTTGAACCTTGCCAGAAACAGTCCTGAATCCATGTAGCAAGACTCACTAAAGCAAAGTGCCAGTTGTTGGGTACAGCATCCCAGTAGGTGGTGTGAGGAAATGATTTTGCAAAAATCAGAAAGGTTGGCAGATTCCTACCATCAGCCCAAATACATAAATGGGCTGTTATATGACCTGTTGATGATACTACTTGTTGTATCTGCATGTTGGCCTCTTATGCCTATAACTCTCTCTGTGCCTTTTCCTTACCGCTCCAACCTGTCTCATCTGCATTGAATATGCACTGTGGGTTATCTTTTAAACCCAGTCTATCAACAGAATTCCTTAGAAGTGTGAAGTACTGATCCATCACATTCTGATTTGCCATTCTGGATCTGGAACGATCTTGTCTTTCTGGCTCTTTTTCAGTGAGTTTTCTGTATCTCTCAAAAAATTTTCAGAATCACCGATCAGATGGACCTCTGTTTAGATTGAACAAGGTCTGGCGTCCACTTTTCCTAACTAATGCTATTACATACTGCCTGACTATCATCCGAGACATTGGAAAGCCTTGTTGAGTCATATATTCCAAGTAATGGACCAATGCAGCCTCCTCTTCCTCAGTTATCATCCTCTTAGGTCCACATTTATGGTTATTATATAAACCTTGGACATGGTTGTCAATAGTTTTCCAAGGGATCCCGAAATTCCAGGAAGCTTGAGTTACTGTCAATCTGCCTCTCTTGATTTAAGAAATAGCAGCCTCAAGCTCATCCAGTTCATAGCTCTGCCATTTTTGCCTTCTGTTTTTGGGATGGAAGGAAAAAAGCATGTGTGTGTGAGATTTCACTTCATTTCAAGTCTTAAAATATAGGTATGCCTTATTTTATTTATTGGTGTATGATGTGGAATATTAATAGTTCACTGCTTAGCATAACTGACTCAGTGGCTCCAAAGAACAAAAACACGGGCATTCTTTGACTGACTATTTCAGATTTGTTTGTACCATCCATAACTGTTAGACATTTGTGTATAAATTTCTACATTTTAAACTGCATACATACAGGAAAATAGCAGTATTCTGTGTAAGTCTATCCACAATGTTACTTGGATATAAATTGTTTGGATGTGAATCTGCGAGTTTGCAAAGAAGTATTTCAGTAAAATTTGCTGAAGTTACTGATTGATTACCATGGTCATCAGGGCATAGTATGTGCAAGGGAAAAAACCCAAACAGGTATAAGTTAGGATTTGAAAAGGGACAATATTCTGTATCAAATAATGAAAAAGACTAGCACAGGAAATGATGCAATTAGTACATGTGGATACCATGTTACAGAAGCAGACAACATGACAATGTGTGATATTGGAATTTATAAAATGCAGAAGAAACAAGTGTCATTATTTATTTTGGGATATGGCATGACTGAAGGTAAGATATTTATTTATTATGTTTGTGCAGGTGGATAAATGATATATTTTCAATGTGACAACTGCAAAACATCATAGATAGACTAGCCATGTCAAAGGTCATGATCCCCCGATGACAGGAAATATACACAGGGAATAGGGTTCAATTTTTTGTTTTTCAGCTTACCTGTTGAATTTGGAACATGTATTTTTTTTCAGCGTCTGTTTCTTTTCTTCTTAACGCGTGTGTTCATGTAAAAAATGAGATTGGCTATCACTGGTCTGATGCCAGTAGTCCTACAATGTAAGACATATCACATTATTTATGTTTAGTGCTACATCTTACTGTCCAAATAACGGTCTTGTATAGCGTGTTCCGATGTCAGTTGACATCAGAACGAATAGTCAAAGTTTCAGGCATATCTGATACACTTGGCAGCCCATATCGACACTCTTCCACAAATTGATGTGTAATTAATATACTTATTGTGCTGTCTTTATCCTGGTGGAATCAAAATCTGACACTAGTAAATGGATGCAATTTCATGTTCTGTTGACATACATTTATAATTTGTTGAAATGTAACGGTAGTCGAGGTATGCCGAAGTATGTTCAAGTAGGTTCTTGTTGGGGAATATGTTTCTTGAATGAAACGAAATGTTACTTACAGTTCCAATAGGCATAATGTTTTTATTTGTTTCATTAAAGAATAATACTTCAATTTAACCCGATTTCGGCATTCCTGGCTTCCATCACTTTCCAGCCAGCTCACATGTAGGAAAACAAAACTTGAAAACAGGTCCATTTTGCTTGTGTGAGAATTTGAATTTCCTAGGAAAAAGACATAAGAGTAAGTAAAGTCTGACTAACACATCATAACTTTAATTTGTAGAAAAGCGCTGATATGGGTTGCCAAGTTTGTGACATATTCCTGAAAATTTGAATTTTGTTACGATGTCAATCAACATTAAAACATACTACACAACGCCGTCATTTAGGCCAAAAGACCTCAACACCCAAGACATAAATATCAAGTCCAAGGTCTTTCATTGTAGGACTATTTCTATGCATGATAACGTTGCATTTTCCATTAACATTAGTTGCATTAAATAGAGAGTGTATGTGTGTGTGATTTAGATTTTTAATGTAGCTTTAACAATTTTTCAGTCATATCGCTACGATGTCTGCAGTGTGACAGTTTATTGTGATGTCTAGCACTGGGACATCATGCTGCAGACATGTGGCATGATGTCCCACCCAGTCACATTATCCTGACACTAGGCCGACCAGTCCTAACACAAACCTCTTAATGCTGAGCGACAAGCGAGGCAGCTGTTAGTACCATTTTTGTAAGTCTTTGGTATGACTCGGCCGGGGTTCGAACCCACGACCTCCTGCATCCGAGGCGGACGCTCTAACCACTAGACCAATGGAGCGGTTGCATTAAATAGAAAAGATTTGTGGATGTTTTTTTAATACGCATTTTTGTTTTTGAATATTAAAAAGAAGTCAGATTTTATAAGAACGCATGAAATTAAATTATGAAAACATTTCAAAATAACCAAGGCTTCCAAACAGCTGACATTCTTCTACAGTGTAACTCTCTGATATTAGCAAGTAAATTTTTTTATATTAATAAAGATTGCAATTATTATATACCACTGGAAAGTTTCATTTTAATAGCTTAAGCTATGAGAAGTTATTGGTGAATGAACATCCCTTTGATCATATAAACAGGTAAAAATTTTCATAAAGTACATATGTACTATGATGTCCTATTGCAGTCATGTCTATTACTGCAGCGTTTGAGCATTTCAGAGAACCACAGTCCTTATGCATCACATCTTAATGACTCATATGTAAACATATAGTCAAGAGGTTCACATACCCGTCAAGGTAACAGTTGGAAGAGATTCTCTATGGGTCCATGTATTTCCTGCAAACCACCACAAACCTGCTGCAAACAACTTTTCAAATGCATTATAATGCTCATTTATCTGTGAAAATATGTTTTAAGTAAACAAAATGTGAAACTTATCATATAATATGTGAACAAATTTTGAATGATACCAGTAGGTCTGATTTGCAGCTGTAAAGTGTTGGTATAATATGTGCATTTATATTTTTCAAAATCACTAAAACATCCATTACATTCATTAGATAATTGAAATAAGTAATTTTATTTGACTGTATCTGAGCATATTTGAGTATATTTTCAGTGCTCAAAGAAAATTGTTTTTAGACACAGGCCCCGGGCTGGTGACTTAAATAAACTCACAAGCCCTGTCTGAAATTGCACAAGCCTGGACTCCAATTTTCACATGCCCAAAATTTTCCCTTTTTTTAATGTTGTCACACATTATTGCAGTAACTACAGTTGGAATATAAATTCAGTAGGGTTCAAAAGGGGTTTGAAGGTAATGCAAGTGTCATTAGTGTTCATCACTACATTGGCATGCTTCACAAAGTAAAACTCCATCAACTTAGAGTTCTGAAATTTATTTTTGTTGGGCTTTGCTGATAGCTAAATGCTTCCTAAATCGGCTTAAAAAAATGAATTACACTTGAACATTATTCCAACAAGTGAAATGAGCTTGCTTTGCATTCTATATATGCAGTTAAATCCGACTTTAAAGAAATGTTGCCGCTGTTCACAAACTTGTCAAAAATATAATACATATGGCTTAAACATTCTCATTCAAGGCAATGATATATAATAGCTTTTGTTCTTGTACATGCATCTTGCATCTCTTTGATTTATCTATAATGGGTTGTTCCACTTCCTGATCCTACCTATACAGATTAGCACAATGGGCTCACCCATTACATCCTTCAAACACATCTCTAGCTATTGTCAACCAATTCAGTAAAATGTGAAATGGTGGTTTATGACCTGACCTCTTTGCCTGTAATTGTCAGTTATTTAAACTGCCCAAGGGATAGTTTTACATCAGCGCCAATCATGACTATTTACCATTCATACACGCTACATGTAAAGGGCATAAAGTGGAAGTGGGTTTTTTATTTTTTAGATGACTGAAAATTGGATTTTCTCAAAACATGACTGTGTCAAGGGGTTTGGGAGTTCAAAATCATATTTTTAGCATGCCATTCTATGCTTCAATCTGATTAAAAGCAGATCTCAATTTCTTGTAGGACATTGGTTATCTGATTTTAATCAGATTGTGCCACGTTATGGCAGGTATGTCAGCATCTTGAAAAAACATTTACACATCAGCATAATCAAAGTTTCTACAGGCAAATTACAATTATTTTCCACAAACCCAATGGGCACCTCACTTAGAATACAGGACAGGCCCAATCTAAAATTAGAGAGGCCCCATATGTTGGGCTATCAGCTTTTTGAGCACTGATTTTAGTATAAGTGCATTGAAGCAACTGGCTACGATGTCGTAACCTCAACATCCATGAAGTTGGGGTACAGATATTAGTACTATCTAGTAAATAGATTTTTTTTTTTTTTTGCAGTTGTTATTTTTTTTATTCCACAAAAAAAATCATTGTACTGATGATTGTTATCAATATAATTTTAAAAAAAAAAAATGTTTATTGTTTATCTGTTTTGGTTATTCTTACATATTAATTTATGTCTATAATTTTCCCTAGCAATTCCATACCTCGCTGGCATGTATATAAAGGAGAGGTTATTTAAACAGTATTTGACAATATTTACTGATTTTTAACAGATGTAAATTGTAAGACTTTTAAAAAAGCATGCCCTCTCCCTTTGAAATTTATTAATATGAAATTTAAATCATGCTGACAGATTCATTCTCCATAAAGCTTTTGAGACTGATATTGATTACATTTTGTCATTTGATATACTTCTGCAAATTAGACCATGTCAACAGACCAGTTTGAAGCAATTTTGATTTTGAAATCTATGTTTAATTCAAATGATTTTTGTTTTCAGCGTTACATTCTTGTCTAGTTGTATAGTACAGCAGAAATGTTAAAATAGAACTAAATCCTTGTATCTACCATCTCAATCTACGATTACAGATCATGTTTCCAGAAGTTGTATGTTGTATTTATTTGATGTAAAAAGCCAGAGCTAACAATATTTTTAGCAAGACAGCTTTGCTACAACTGCCATATATAATTATGCATAAGCCCAAATATTTAGGAAAAAAAATTAAAGCCTAGAAGAAGAGGGGTCAGATTATCCACGGGCCAGTGGTGTAGACTTGACAAATTTGAAGTGGCTTTTTTCTCAATTATTGGTATTTATTGTTATTGTAGATCACTGAAGATGAGATCATATGTCTAATGATGCCACTTAGCTCAAACAGTATATGCTGTCATGAAGTCCAACAAGCACTTTTTCTAACTCTACAGATAGGATAATGAATGGAAAAAAAAGGGATTACTGTACTTGACTTCTGTTTGATACATGTCCATCCACCAGAAAATGCAGTCATATGTATATTAGAGCCATGATTGTGTTTATCTCTTTCCAAAAGAATCGCAGTATTAGTAATCTCTCAATGAAGTGTTTAACCCTTGGCAAATCAGTGATCATTAAAATCTGTGGTACCTTAAAAAATGCATGCTAGCTTTATTTTGGTGTTAATATGAAACCAAACAATTGGTAAATTAAAAGATTTATGAATTATGATTCTGAAAGTATTTATGACATAAACACCTTGATATAAAGAGTAGAAATACTTGTATGATAGTCTTAAAGCAACAATAATGAGAGGCTCCATAGAGGTTTGTGTTGTACACATTCCTTGGAAGGGTAAATAACAGTCAAGTCATATTATACAAGTCAGCATGGTTAATTGTTGATAATATAATTTGTGGGATTTCTTTGACATGTGTATTTGGAAGTAAAAGGCAGCCATCTCCATTTTGCTAAATGTGCACTTGATTTACCAAAAAAAACCCCATCACCTTCAGTCACTGTTTATCTTTTACTACTGTTCAATTGTTTATAAAGCAAAGAGGTTTATTAGCTGTAGAACAATAACTACTGCTGTGCTTAATCTGTGATACATAATGCCTCAGGGATAATGGGTTTGTTGTGTGCTTAATGCCAGTGAATTTACTAATTCATGCTGACTCTGATGTATTGTTTAATGAGACAAGAAAAGAATCATGGTTTCTTCTAAATGTTATAACTGTCACACCTGCTTGAACACTGTCCGCACTGATGACCAATCATTTTTTTAAAATCTGAATTAAGCAACCGGTAGTAAAAAAAAACCAAAAAAACAGTGATTAAAAAACTATCCAATAAAAATTAATAACCAACCACCCCTGGAAAAATTACATGATAGAGGTATAAATAAGATACAACCAATATCAGAAGTTATTTAAGTTTATTCTTTCTAGAAACTTAAGGCAAAATGAATAGTGGTGGAAATAAAAGTAAGCATTCTGCGTATGATGCTGTGTTCAAATTTAAAGTTATTGAATATGCCAAAGCAAATAATAATTGTCCTGCAGCATGTGAATTTTGTGCAAATGAGAAGCAAATATGGGAATGGCGGAAAAGCAAGGCAGCATTAGAAGAGATGCTAAGACCAAAGAATGTGTTTCAGACTGGGGTTTCTTTAGTTCCTGAATTGGAGAAAAACACGCTGCCATTTTGTTAGTGAATGTTCACAAAACAGATAAATTGTCACAAAAACTGCATTTCATCTGTGTACCTTGAAAATGGTGGAAAAAACAAAAAGTACAATTTGGCAGATTCATCAAAATTTATTGCAACAGCCTGTTGGTGTTCGTGTTTTATGAATTTGCATGGTTTCTACTTCAGGCAGTGAATGATGATAGCACAAAAGCTACCAAAAGACTTGGAAGAAAAAAAATCAAGTCATCTCTGAAGTTTATAATCCAACATAGAAAGGAGTGCTCATTTTATATTATCACAAATTGGAAATATGCATGAGACACTTTTGATATTTGACATTCCGAGCAACAAAACAGTCAGTGCTGTTGGTGAGAAAACTATTCTGATAAAAACAACTGGTCATAAAAAAATACGTTTCACATTTGCCAATTGGGTCAAAGATACACGAGACTTGATTCCATCGGAAATGATTGCCAAATCATTTCAAAAGTGATGAATCAGCAATGCCATGGATGGAACAGAGGATGGTGCCATAATTGATTCAGGTGACGATGAGAATAAGAACCTGAACAACACACTATCAAATGATGACCGCACACCCATAACAGAAGCCGAGTTTCATGGATGTACGGCAACTCGGGCATAAAAAGATCTTGATTAAATTTATGAATTTAATTTTGAAATTTGTGTTAAATGTGATGCCTTTATATAACATTACTCAAATTCAACTGAAAAGGTTGCTTTCCTGAGAATTGTTATGATCATAATATAAGAATCATAATTGTTGCAGTTCTTAGCTGCCTTAGATGTTAACTGTAGTCCAAATAAGAGCCCATTACGAACAACAGAGACACTGATCTGATCTCACAAAATGGGTGGTCAGATCAGGGTCTGTGTTTTTGTCTTTTAGTGATCACTTCTAACAAACAGTATGGACCCAGATCTACTGACACATTATTCAATGGCAGATCTGGGTCTGTGCATTTAGCATATAGACTTATAAGTGAGTGTATATGGTAACTTCCTTCATGCTATAAAACTGTTCAACCCCATTTGATTATTTTGATTAAATGAAAAGGATCACTTGTGTGGATGACATTTCCAGTAATCAACACACTGAGTTAATAATTGGGACTTGTCAAAACACATTTTATGTCATTTTATCAACAGTAGACTTTGCTGATCACAGATGGGTCTTAAAAATGTTAGCATGTGTAGGGGTGTAGGAGCTAAATAGGGTGCATCATGGGAAATCCCAGCTGGAATTTGTCATGTGTATTTTGACTTGGGAGCTCTCACAATCCCTACTTATAGTAATTCACATATTTCTTAAATATTTTATTTTTCTTGCAGGACAGATTTTTTTCGAATCATGGAGAGCAAGGAGTCAAAACTAGGATTTCCTCCAGGAGTTGCAAGGAAGATTCTTCTAAATGTAGTTACCTTTCTCTCTGTCCCTTCTTTATTTTTAAAAGAGGTGTGAACTTTAATATATACATATGATGGGGTGCATCTGTTTGTAATTTAATGTAAATTCTCCTCCTCTGTCACAGAAACAGGGTTGTAAATAGGGAAATTCAGGGTTGACATGTATAAAAGAAATTTGGACATAAAGTCTAATACAAAAACCAGTTACAAAATTGACTCATCTCCTGATACTGATATTGAAAACACTTTATTTTCATGGATTTAAAATTTTGTGGTTTGGGTAAAAAAAAATATCTATTCATGGGTACCTAATTTTGTGGATCAGTCATTGACAAAAAACCCCCAAAATTACTGATGTGCATATTTCTGTATAAGTTTGCTAGTATACTGACATTCATTTTCATTTCCATGTGTGAGCAAACAGGTTTAATCCATGCTGCAGTAATTAAGTTGAATAATTAAGTTTTTCATTGCTAACATCTGATGTAAATGCGGAGATCTGAAATAAAATACCGCTATTGTAATCTTCAGTAATTAGATTGTCATGTGTCTTTAAAGCCCACTATCATGCATAAAATTCTCAAGATTTAGGGATTCGGCGCTTGAATAAAGCCAATGACTGTAAACCTGACAAGCTTGCCAAACATCACTGCATGGGAACCCCTTGTTGCTGACCTTGACCTTGTGGAACAAAATTGAATCTGTAAAGATCGGGTGAATGGCAGTGTTATTAAATGCATGTATTGTGATTGATGCAGAATGTTTTGTTACAGAACATGACTTAATGAGTATTATTCAACACGGGTGATTGATCAGTCAAATGAACTGGAGGAAAGTAGAGATGTACTTCCATATCAGGTCTCAACTGATCTGAAAACATCTACCCTTAATTTACACAAAGTGGCATATCTACACACATGACAGAGTAGCACTTCTGAGAGACCTGATTAAAATGGACATTAAGAAAGCAGGACTAATCTGTTGATTGTTGAGATAGCAGTTAGTTGTGCAAGCATGTATTCATAAATGGGACTCTTATGTGGTTTGGGAAATATAGAAGCATCTGCTTTTATCACTATACTGTACATCAGGTAGAGTCATTACAATCTTACACGAGTTTTCATGTTCATGAAATTTTGCATTCAGATTAAGTTGTAAACAACCAGTCAGTTTCAGTGTTCCTCATCATGCATGTACTTATATCAATTCCACATACTTAGCACTTTGGATAGTAGTGTTATTAAAACAATGAAACAGGTGATGCTTTTTTATTGCATATAATGGGGAGGGTGGGGTGAATGTTGGCTTGGTTAATATGTCATTGGGACTTTAAGTTCATGGTCTGGCTCACCCACGGAAACCATGACAACAGGAATCCTACAGATTTAAAGTGTTTCACAGTAATTTGTGGTTCTTCATGACAAGTGTTTTTTTCTTTTTTTTGTTTTCTCTTTTAAACAGCAAGAAATTTATGGTCAAAAATTTTATCCAAGTGGACAAGTAATAATATAAAATTGTGTATTAAGACCTGAGAACATAACCTGGTGTAATGTTGATATGGGTAATGTTCCTTGTGTCATGCTTGCTTTTGAAGGCACTCATACTGTACTCTTAGTAAGATCATAGATACTCTAATAATTTCCAGATATACTACACAAGGATAATGGAATCTAGCTGAACAAGTGCTTAATACGGTCTCAGTCCATATTTAAATTTTATGCTTTTTCTCAATTAAAAAAAAAAGTCATATATATATATATATATATATATATATATATATATATATATATAACAATTTCATCATTATAGAGTTCTGAATAATAATAATAATAGTAATAATAATTCATGATTGTTGCACAGAAAATGAACATCACACTACTTTCCACTGAAACAGAAACCTGCATTCATGACACATTTTTCTCTGTAGTGGCTCCCATTAAATTAAATAATCTTGGAAGTTTCTTGCTGTGCAGTTGACATCCATTTTTCTTATTTTTTCAAGGGTGAATTGTATTTAGTCTTAATTGTACTTTTTTGCAGGCATTCCAGCACTATGAACAAAATGCACATGAAGATGAAAAAATAAAACCTGCACAGAAACAAAGAAAGAAAGTTACTGAGTCTGAATCTACAAGGAAAGGTTAGCCAACTTCAAACTATCACATTTTCTCATTTATCTAGGGGGCTTTAGGTTTATAATTGCAATAAAAATACAAGGATCCTTTTTCAACTTAGCATTCTTTCTGCTGTCCAAACTTTGAGATTGTATAAAAATTGTACTAAGCTATAAATTTTGATTCATGCTTTTCATGAAACTGTAGGCAAAGCAAGAGGAACTTGCTCAGAAAATTGTGTTACATACCCATAGCTGCTGGATAGTAAATTTTTCTAGTCCTGTGTGAACAATGTGCGCTGAAATGTGGAAACACCATGGTTATCTTTTCCATTTATTCTGTCTGCTCTAGTCATCCTCTATTTAGAACAGCATAGCAGTGAGCCTCTTGTATTGTTTCTGTTATAGATTTTATTCATTTTTTTATTGAAGTTTTTAAATTTAAAGTCTGCTATTTCTCATAGACTGTATACTGAACTCATTCATTAGACATATTTTGGTTAAACAGAATTGGACATGTACTCATTCCTTGTACTCTTAAAATTGCCTCCCTTTTTTATCAGCATATAATCCATTGCACATGCAACATTTTATTAATTGATGCTTTAATGTTCTTTGTCTTTAGTAATGTTTTGTTTTAATTTTTATTTTTACATTTAAGTTAGTGATGGTGTTTCAAAAATTAATAAATCACAGTCAGCCAAAGCTGATGGAAGTCCAGTTGATGAAAATAAAATTGCAGCAGATAATACAAAAGACAAGGAAACTTCATCAAACCACACAGTCTCAGTATCTCCAGAATCTAGCAAGAATGAATCAGAGGATCCCATGGAAATTCCATCTACAGATAAGATACAGGCAAATGCACATACAGATAAATCAGAACTCAAAACAGATGAAAATCCAATGACAGAAGAAGAGGCAAAACTTAAAAAGTGAATATTTTTTTTACTTGTTGATAATATATGCAGGGAAAGAAAAACCAGACCCTGAACCATTCATTTTTTTAGGTATCTTGAGAAAATATATTAAGTGCAGAAGGTAGTAATAATAATACTACTAATGGCATTATGACCATATCTATTTTGGACAAGGAAAATGTAATTGTGAATCATGTCAAGAAAAGTATTATTATATATTATATCATCTCATAAATACTGTGAATTTATTAATTTCGCTGGCAAATACATTACCTGATCATATTACATTAGGACAACTTTTTTTGTTACCTCAGAATCCTGCCCACATGGAAAGACATCACTTCTGTGTGTGTGTGTGTGTGTATATATATATATATATATATATATATATATATATATATATATATATATATATATATATATATATATCATATATATGGTTTAAACAAGTTTTTTACATTCGCTACCATTTGCTATGATGTCCTCCATACAACCCAGTTAAATTTTATACATTTTATAACTTACATTTTATCATCTACAGTTCATTTTCAGTGGCACAGATAAGTCAAAATGTTGTTTTATATGGTGCATATGGCATTTTTGTAAAATCTGTAAAATTTATTATTGCAATTATTGTACCATTTGTTATTGCCAGATTTGATTTTGGGTGCCATACTTATCAACTTGTGCATTTCTAAGTCATTTTGTTAACACAGCTTAGATCATCATCATTATTGTTATATATATATATATATATATATATATATATATATATATATATATATATATATATATATGCACTTATTTGTTCCTCTTCGACAGTAAAGTACAAGAATTGCAAATGATTTAAGTTAGTGGAGAAAGGACACAAGATGTATCTGTTGCATACAGTTGATCATTAGTACACACATGGGATGTGTGTCCATTTTGGTACAAAAATACTTGGTTCAGCATTTTGAAAAAGCTGCTAAGGGCAGCAGAAAATTAAAATGTTTAAATGCACCTCGCATCCTATACGTATGGGTGGCTGTCAAGATACCCTCTCCTAAAAATACAGTGTGACCCTGCTATAACACGGTAGTTGGGAGCCATAGAACCCGACTGTGTTATAGACCGAACCGTGTTATAAGCAACCAGGTCAGTTAGCAGAAGAAAATGATGCATGTATCCGAAAAATGTGCGCGGGGGTAGGGGTAGGTAATAAATGTGGGCACAAAATCACGTGCGTCATTGGCACAGTTATCATCTTAAATCGACACATATTAAATGAGAAATATACCTGCAGTGAAAACAGAGAAGGCATATATAATATTTTACTTTATTCAGAGAACCACGCATTGGTACATATACGTGTATACTGTTTATATATACATGTCTAATGCATAGCAATAAATAAAATATCAACACCGTCTACTCACCCGCGAATCACGCCATATATGTTGAATCCACAATACAAGTAATTCCATCGAAAATATGCACACACACAGATTTAAAATATTCAATAATTTTGTCACAGGTCACATAGGTCTGAATTCAGTGGAAAAAAATAGCACCGTCACGTAACGAATAATGAAACACATTTACTTTTCATTACGTCCGAAGTCGGTAAAAGTTTCCGTTTTAAGTGCCGTCGGTAGAGTTCGTAAGCATAAACTTTTTTCCTGTGAAAAGGAAACTTTAACGGCACAGTAAAAATGTTCCAGTGTTGGAAAATGAAACAATCCACCAGATTCCATAGCTTTTATTTAAGTTCGGTAATGACTTCCTTTGAAGAAAAATTTTGTTTTTACTGAAGATTGTAGTCGGCTTTCTTTGATGAAGGGTGCATGCGTTATTGAAGTCACCGCTTAGGGACAGCTTTGGAGAACCAAACAAATGCCTGTTTCTTATTGTGGCGGCAACATCAAAAAATTGTATTGCATGATTGAGACTGATTTTTTTCCCATTTGCTTAGTACGTTTTCATAACAGTCGGTGCTTCAAAGGTAATGTTTTCTTTGAAATTTCAGCTACAATTTTATCTGGGTACATTTGTAAAAAAAAAAAAATGAATTGGTCAATTGTAGTTACTGTATTCCCTGCCTGTTGAATAGACAAGTGAGATTCTATTTTTTACATTTATGGTAGTGGAGTGATGCTGCCTTCTATGCATGCGTCAGAAATTTAAAGACAGGGTCAATTGACGATAGAGATGCCGGTGTTCTGGACTGATGACAGGGATTACTACAGAAAATGTGAATGTACTGAAGGATTTAATTCTGAGTGAAAAGAAGAGGAATTTTACTTACCATCCACATACAAATGTCAGCCTACGTAAATATATTAATTACTAGTGAGCAGCCAAAAATCCGACGAAAGATAGATTATGAGATAATGCCCCGTCCCGTTGATCACTGCTACCAGAAATGTAAATTTGAAAAAAAAAGCGGATATCTCAAAACATACAGTATACATGCTAGATGTCAACATATGCGGATTATGATATAACAATGCACTGTTAAGATGGTTTGTCAATATGGACAAAGAATTTGTTTATGTAACAATAGATAAATCTGAGTGCATTTTATATCAACTTTACGGCTTTCATTCATGTGGCCTCTGAATTTCTCCACTCCAAACCAATGGTTGTATATACATGTTTAAACAGCCAACAATGTCGCCAATAAAAAAAAAATCGCCAGATGGTATATTTTGCCGCCAATAAGGGAAAAAAAAATCGCAATTTGCGACATTGGCGAAGCCCTGTGCGATTCCTGAATAAATTTTTACACATTATTTTTCGTACTTTTAAGAAGAAAACACTATCTTTTTGTGTATGAGAAAAATGCATATAAAATTTAAGTAGCCAAGCCACGATCGTCTTGTATTATTCATACGCGATCTCTTCCCTAAAATGATAATAAACATTTTTGGGTTTTTTTCGTACTTTTAAGAAAGAATTTTTTTTTCGTGTACAAGGAAAATATATGTATATGAAATTGGAATGGATGAAATTGAGTTCACAGCAGTGATATAGCAATTCTATGGAATTTTGTCCTCCATTGGAATGCCATCCTCCAACTTCAAATCATTCTAACTACAAGGTCAGTGCCTTGATAGATGTAATAATGTAGATAATGGTGATGTCATTTCATCATTCAGAATCTTGCCAGTGTTTAAGGATTGCAAAAATTACTAGGCATCTCTTGGAGCATTTGCAAGCTTCTTTATGGTGGGTCATTTGCATACAGCTTTCTCACCCTGCCGTTAAAAAGTCACATACAGAGATATTTTCTCCACACTTTGTTTAGATGTTGATAAAGTGCACAGACAAGTCCTTAATGCAACATCAAAATTAGGAATGTTGTTTCAACTTCCTCCCTGCTTGTCTTCGCACATCTGACAATTTTTTTCATCTAGCTGAGAAGGTCACTAATGATCATTATTGTTTTCCTATGTGCTTCCTGCCCTTTTGTTTCTTCACTTTAGTTAGGGCATCAGATTGATGAGGCGAGGAAGCAAGAGACACAAAAATTGCCCTTTATCTTTCAGCAGAATCAAGTATCTCGGGGTGTCCCTGTTAGGGAATATGCATGAGAATTGGTGATTGTCTCAAGTGAATTCACATGGGTGGTTTTCAGCAAAGGTGGTTATATCCAATTTTTTGCAGGCAGGCATGGAGAGGAGAGAGAAGAACTCAGTTTCTCCTTCCCCATGCTTTCTGTCAATCATCAGTGATGGTTAGTAGCATATGGATTCTTTTAGAGAATGCTTTCCACATGTGGATAGAATATATCCATGGAAACATGGCCAATATAATAATGTTTGATTGTGGTGACGTACCTCTGCAAGGGGGAGGGATAATTACCAGATCTTTGTCTCATGGTAGAGGAATACCTTCATGGGTATTTCCAATATCAGGCAGTATACAGTCTGACATATTACTGGCCAACTCATTGACCTGGCTGATTCATTATCATGGGAGGACTACTGCTTCAGACAGAGTTGTCCATCTGATGCTTGACATTTCTTGTTGTATTTTCCCTGACCACAAAAGCATGGGCTGTACCTGCTCTTTTAATCATCTAGGAGGTAATGTGGGTATACACCTTCCTTCATCAGTTTTGTTTATGAAGACAGTTAAGAAATGAGGGCCACAGGCTGCAATAGGTCTGATTGCTCCACTGAGATGAAACATGTATCAGTGATCTGTTCTTTTTAGTGACAGATGTACCTAGACAAATCATAGTGACCTCCACGCTGCTCAAGCAGTTAAGATTTCCACTATTCCATCCATGTCCAGAAAATTCCTTCTTCACTCCTAGCTCCTTTCAGGGATGTCCCAATTGAAAAGGAGCAGGAGCTTTAATCATGGAGAGAATTGTAACAGCTGGAGATTCTCCACTTTGATAATATACATTGGGAAATTATGTGATGTCAGTGACTGGTGTCATATCCATTCCACAATTGTGAACTTTCCTTTTTTCTTGAAGAAGTTAGCCACTATCGTAATCAAGGGATACTGTTCCATGATCTCAGAGAAGTTCAGACTTCATGGAAGAAATGATTTTGGCCACATCAAGGTAATATCCAGCTTGCATCCAAATTTGACATATCCAGACCATGCTCACTCACACTATTTCCCAATGGAATCTCTTCTGGTTTTGACATGGCCAAACTCATTATAAGTTTGAGCCATCATCTTCCTAAGTGAAGCAGATCTCATACATGACTTTCAGTTTATGATAACACTCTCTTCAGCACACAGACTGACTGAGCTATATAAGATATCCATAGATCCGAACTACACACAATTCTGTTCTGATGGTTCAGTCATTCTAATGACATAACCTGGTTCCTTCTAACAGCTTGCTGTAACTAGTCAACCAACAATAACTATCTGTTCACTCTCCTTAATTGATCTGTTGAGAGAAGCAAAGCTGCAGTGCCTGAACATGCCATCAAATGTTACCTGAGTTGCACAGCCAATATTCTGCATCAACTGTAAACGCATATTCCTACTGCTGAAGGCAGGAATATAGGACATAACCCCACGAGTACTGGCTGCTTGGCTAAAGGGAGTTATTAAATTAGTGTACTCTTTAACTCGTACAGGATCAGGTACACTAATGAACAATTCAGTTCATGAAATACGAGCAACTTCCGTGAACCAAGCCTTGATCTCAGTGTCAAATTCAGCACAAAGCAGAGAAAGCTGACTGGCATGCCCAGTCTGTTTTCTGTAGCTTCTGTTTGCATCAGATAACCTCACTAAGGAGAAAACTGAATCTTGCTGGGATAGTGGTAGCTGCACAGATAGTGATCACTCCCCATTCATGAAAGCACAACATTGACCCAGACATGAATTTGTCCCTTTTGCTGGATTCTCATGGGATACTTTTGATGGTTAGACAGTTATCAAGAGTAGAATAAGCACAGAGATCTCACCCACATGTATAAAAAATTGTCTCTTGGTGTGCAAAACTAACATTAGGTGAAAATCATCCTTTTAGTAGACAATCGTGCTCCTACTACTAGGTGACACAGGTATGCTCAACATTTTCTCCTCCTTACCTATTCTCCTAACTGCTCTGGTGGTCTAAATAGTTAGAGTGTTGGTTTTGGATGCAGGAGATCATGGATTCGAATCTTGGCCAAGTCATACCAAAGATATAAAAATTGTACTAGCAGCTGCCTTGCCTGGTGCTCAGCATTATGAGGTTAGTGTTAGGACTGGTCGGCCTAGTGTCAAGATAATGTGACTAGGTGGGACATGATGCTGCATGTCTGCCGCATGATGCCCCAGTGTTTGGCATCTCTATAAATTGCCACACTGCAGTCATAATAGCGATATGGCTAAAAATGTTAAAGATGTGTTAAAAATCCCTAAACTGACACACACACACCTATTCTCCTAATGTGATATGATCAGGTAATGTATTTGTCAGAGAAAGCAAATTTTGTTGTAAATTGTTTTCCCTTTAATACTTATCAGAACACATTACCTTTCCTGCACTGTGAGCATCCTTAAGGTGTCATTTAAGTAAAAAAAAAGAAATGGTTTAAACCAGATATACAGTTAGCCATTTTTTAGATGGTAGCAAGGGGAGTTAACCTGTAAGAGTTGCTTCCATTTTACATCATACTACTATACTGACCAAAAAATAATTGCTGTCTTTATTGGGGGGCTAGATTCAGAGGTAGCAAACAAGGTTTCTCCTAATGTAATATTATGTGGTAAATATTATAGGAGTAGTATAATTTACTAAAAAAAATTATACTTTTCACCAGTGTTTTTAATTTTTTGCCCAATATCGCATAGTAGTTGTCACTTCAATTTGTTGTTTCAGGAAGAGTGCATTTCTGTTTTCATAGATTAGTTATTGTTTTATTTGTTGTTTTAGGAAGAATGTTTTGTTCTCTCTCTCTCTCTCTCTCTCTAGGTTATTGTTCTTTGGGTCATTAAATTCATGGTTTCAGGAAGCAGGTTCTGTTGTCTTCATAGATAGATCATTGTTCTTTTCAGCCTTTAAATTCATTACTTCAGAGTTGTGGCTGCATGATGCAAGTTGTACTGTATAATTGGTTTTAAATAATCTAATACTGGTGCTTTTCTGCAACAGTTATATATATCAGTAATTATTTTGTAATAAATATAACATACATGATTAACATCAGCTATTCAATCTGTTCACAAATTGATGACTTGGGAAAGTTAAGCTTGGTAGGACTACACCACGTTGTACTACTAGGTGTGCCAATTTGTTCTGAAATCTATGGAAAATCTTTTTACCCATAATTGTTTCACAAAATATTTTAATTGTGGATATGATCTCATAGCAGTCATTTATTTTGGAAAAACTCAAATTTGAGGTTTGAATTATTTGCTTCCAAACTGAAATATAGTTTTAAATAACAGAAAAGATGCTATATTACCTGCCTGCTATAGTAAATCAGTTTGTTTTAAGGATATACAAACACAGTAATTGTCTGGCAAATATTCATTTGTTTTTTTTTCAATCATTCATTTTAATATTTGAAATTAACATTTGCCTTTTGTAAACTTGGAAATTAGGATTAAGGATTTGATATTGTAAGAGATAAACTAATGCTCATCAGGTCAGTTATCCAGTTTAACTCTTTTGCATTCTTGTTTATCTTCGGGAAAAAATAAACCCCTTGCTGATTACCCAGTTGGTCAAAGTTATTTGTATGCCCCAATCACTTGCAGCAGGATTATCTTCATTTGGTACTATCCATTCATCCATTTGCTCCAGGAACCTTATATGGTCAATATATATAAACTGAATAGATTTCTTGCTGTTATTTTTTTTACTTTTCACAAATAATTTTTTTTTTACTTTGGGATTAAAACTTTTTTAGTGCAGACACCTTGTCAGTATGGTTTTGCCAAAAAACTGCTTGACTTAGCCAAATTAAATTTGGGGGCAGGTTTCTGTTCTTCTGTAGATGACCTCTTTAGATTTTCACTAATGTTGTTTTTCTTAAAGTTTTTTTTTGGGGGTAGACATTTTAGAATTTATTAGCATGGTTACGGCTGTTCAGTTTAAACATACTTGGTACCCAGGGAGTGACCTTTTTAGAAATAAATGCCAGGGTACTCTGATAGAGTTTATATGAAAAAGGTACAGGATTCAGAATTGCATCAATGAGTAGACTGTTCCACATTGGAAGTGTCTTCCCCAAGTTCCAAGCATGTTTTACTGAAACAGCCCTTGTGTAAAAACCACATGATCTAGTCTAATAAAGGTTGATAGGTATGGTTTCATTTATGTGCAGATAACCAATGCAAAATTTTACATCATTTAAAAAATTTTGTCTTATTTTTAATGCTAAGTTTTCCTGCTTGCAGCATTGTCAAGATGATTGACCAGGGACTGTTTGACTTGAAAAATTAGGTTTAGTAAACTTGTTATATGTGCATAAGTACATGACCCGGTTTTATGTGCATAAGTACATGACCTACTTTTTGTGCCTTGAAATGATTTGTTTGAGCTTTTTTGTCAGTTTTTTCCCAATGTTTTAATGGATTTTAACCAAACATTGATTAGGTCACATCCTCATTACATATCTTAGACAAATTCCACAATTCACAACGATGAGTACAGGTTCAAGATGTAAGGTCATGACTTAGAATTTTGTACTCCCCTCAACTTAAGGTCATGACTAAAAGTTTTGTACTCCACTCAACTTAAGGTCATGACTAAAAGTTTTGTACTCCACTCAACTTAAGGTCATGACTAAAAGTTTTGTACTCCACTCAACTTAAGGTCATGACTAAAAGTTTTGTACTCCACTCAACTTAAGGTCATGACTAAAAGTTTTGTACTCCACTCAACTTAAGGTCATGACTAAAAGTTTTGTACTCCCCTCAACTTAAGGTCATGACTAAAAGTTTTGTACTCCACTCAACTTAAGGTCATGACTAAAAGTTTTGTACTCCACTCAACTTAAGGTCATGACTTAGAATTTTGTACTCCCCTCAACTTAAGGTCATGACTAAAAGTTTTGTACTCCACTCAACTTAAGGTCATGATTAAGAAAACCTTCATTTGCATTTTTTCACCAAGAATTTAGCATTTTCACTTATAAAATGGTATATACCTTATAGATATGTGATAACCATTGCCCTCAGTATCATTTTTGATGCTATTTTTATATACCCAAGAGAGCACTGGTCATTGTCTGAACCATTCCATTAACAAAAAGTTACAAACATTTCTCCTAAATAACTGTTTAAATGAACAGAATGGTATTTTCAATACTGCATCTCTCACATTTGTTGTGGACATTGTGAATATCACATTCATTCATTTGCTTGTTTGAAAATTTCATTTGTGATTCAGTAAACTCATCAATACTGTTCACTTTATCATCTCTCCTTTCCAATAGATGAAACAGTTGTTTTAGTTATCCACAAACAATTCTACTACATAAGTGTACATGGTTTGTTCACAGATTAGTTCCTAATACACTATACTATTTTAATTCACACATGTCATGCACGTGCGTGCAATATCAAGGTGTTCATTATCATAGAATACTGAACAATTCTGACAATGTAAAGTTAATGGAGAAAAGAAGAAAAAAAGGAGTATATAATAATTGGGGTTTACAAGAGTATCTTTGAGGATTCCGTTACTTAGCATTTTAAAATGGTAAAAGGAGAGAAGATTATTAGTATCTTCAGGTGATTCTTATTTGTACTATTTTGCCTTTGTCATTTGATGCATTCTGTTCTTGAGCTTTAAAAAAATGTGGATACTGCTCAGTAAGTAATGCAGAATCTTTCAAGAAAAAAGTTTTAACATACCTTGAAACTTTTTATTTTTTAATTATTTATTTATTTTATATTTCAGCCTTTTCATTTATTAAAAATAGAACAGTAGACTTGAACTTTTTTATTAGCATTATATCTGATCCAGGGCTGGCACAATGCAAAAGTGCCCTGTGCAAAACATACATTTGGTACCCCCACATCCCCCATAATTAAAATATTTGCTGATAAGAAAGCTCATAAGAAATTGATGTAAGTTGTGACCAAAAATAAAAAAGATTTTCATGTGAAGAAAAAAAAAGGTTTTGTTTCATTTTAGCTCCTTTGTCTTCTTCAATTTAGCACCCCATTGAAATTGGCAGCCTGTGCAAGTGCATTGCTTGCACATAGCTTGCGCCTGCCCTGGTCCAATCTAAGCTGCAATATTTATTACCTGTCCTCTACTTACAGACAGCAGGAATGTTTCCAGTCTAAGCCAGATAGTTACAATGGAGCTGTGAGAGACAATTACAGTTGGTCTCAGACCATTACAGATGTAGATGTGAGAGTAAAGGTTAGTCATTATCAATCTCCTTTATTTGTATGACTGACATGTACTGTTTAGTTGGGGAGTGGTATGGTCCAGAATCCTAATTGTTTGAGACATAAAACTGTTTCTTTCCCAGTATCAGAGGTACATGTACCATGAAAGTAAACATTATTACAATGTGACTTAAGTTTTAATATTTCTGGATTTAAAAAAAAAACTGTAGGTTTCTCCCACATGTGATCTAAATGTTTTTGTTCTCTGCATACATTTTAATATTTACTGATGTAATTTATATTTTACACTTAGGAATTTTTTTTTTACTTTGAGTCCCTATTGTTTACCTACTAAGGGCATTGTATGGTTTATTATGTGCCAATATGCAGTTAAACTGTATAAAATCCAATCCAATCCATAGTCTCAGCATAAAGGTGATCATACAGTAAAATTATAAATGAAAAAAAAGAAAAGAAAAGACTGAGACAAATTATATGTGATTTTATTTTTCTGTATTGATTGTTATCTAATCCTAAAGTGTAATAGGCAAATGCTGTTCTCCATTGCAATGCACACTTTGCATTATTGGTGACTAGCCTTTATGATGAATAATCACCGTGACATAGAGGCATGACCACCATAGTACTGTATCATGTTTGCACAGGTTAATTGATTTTTGTTTTTAAAGAGAAAGGGCATTTCAGTTATCTTCAGGTTGTGTTATACAATTTAAAAAAAAATGATATTGATACTCATTGCTTGGTTGCTATTATTATGTTATCAGTTAATGTATAGACTATAACTTGTGGACAATATCAAACATAGACTTGTGTAATATTTTTTTTTTTTATGGCTATACCATTGTGGTAACTCATACATGCATGGCTGACTTTAGTGCATTTTGAGTAAAAAAAATTTGCAGAAATAAAACGAGACTTTTCGTGAACTGTGCATGCTGTTAGAAATACTCAAATTAGAGTGATTTTGATGGTAATTATAGTCTGCTAATACTGTATTAGTCTTGTCATAACTATCAGTTGACTAATTGCAGGTTCCATCTTACATAAAGAAAGGGAAAGAAGTGCAGGTGGACCTTGGTAAGAAGCACTTGAAAGTTTCACATAAAGATCAGAATGGTCAGTGGGTGGAAATAGTCAATGGGGAACTAACCTGGGATATACACCATACTGAATGTATCTGGAGTCTGGTGCCTGGAGAACATGTCCATGTAAGAATTTGTCTCTGTCAAATATATTAACTAATAACATTAACTTATAGAATTAACTTCTACCTCCTGAAGCCAGCCCTCCTGGAAAGATAAAAATAAAAAGAATGTTTTGTCTATATATAACATAGACTAAGATAAAATAGTATCTGTGGAAAGTAACTCTTTCATGACACTATAATAATTACCTCCTTCTTGTAGATAGATGGCTTCCTGTGTACAAGATGGTATTTCATTTAAGTTTTCAATCATAACTTCTGAAAACCTTTTGGATTTCTCTGGAATTATTAGCCATCTTTCTGCAGAGTCAGCGATGTTTTATTTAATTATCTTTGAACTGAATAATCATAACATTAGTTTTGTTTTTAGCTCTACTGGTCATAGACCAGAAGAGTCTACTGGATGGCATGATGTCCATTGTCTGTCCCTCCATTAGCAAAAGTTTGTTGTCTCTATTCCTTCTAAACTACTTAGAGGATTATAATGTCTCCTTCTAAATGGAAAGGCAAATTGACATGAGGTTTTAACAAGAAGGCTTCTTATGATATCTGGTTGGTCCAGAGTGAAAATGGTACTGCTTGGATGTCAGATATGGCTGTCACGATTGTGATCTTGAAAATGTTGTTTTTGCTATCACTTCTGCATGAGATTTTTGCCAGAATTCTTATGATGTCTAGTTAGTGAAAATGGTGTTGCTTGGATATCAGATATGGCCATCGTAATGGCCATCTTGAGAATCTTGTTCTTGCTAATCCTCCAGAACAAAAAGTAATATTGCCATTGTTTTTTTTTACCAGAAGACTTCACTGTGGCCATCTTGAAAATCTCGTTGTTGGCCCTCCTGAATGGATGGTTGTATCAACATTGGGATTTTATTAAATGGCTTCTTATGATGTATATAATTTGTCTTAAAATGAAAATGGTATTTGCTCAAACATCCAGTATGGTCACCACAGTCTTGAAAATTGTTTTATCACTACTCCAGAATGGATGGTCAGATCAGCATGGAAATTTCACTGAAAGAATTTTATTGATGTCTAGCTGATTACAAATAAATATGGCGCCATTCTGAATTCCAATATGGCCACTATGATGGCCAAACCTTCTTTTGGCTAGTTCTCCTAAATAGCTGGTAATATTGATAATTTGCTTTAAACAAGAGACTTAAATGATGTCTAGTTGGTCCTGAGTGGAAATGGTGTCAATGTGATATCCAGTATGACAGCCATCTTGAGAATCTTGCTGTTGTTACTTCTCTGAAATAAAAGTCATATCACCATGGGGTTTCCACAATAAGACTTCTTATGATGTCTTGTTGGTCCTAAAAGAAAATGGTGCAAACTTGACATCCAGTATATCCACCTCGATGAAGAATATATCAGAGATGGTTTCAGCACATGGCAGTTAAAAGGAAGAAATGGTCTTGCATTGAATTTCTGGAAATTCTTTTCAGACAGTAGTATCAGCCCCTTTGAGGGACTCTTATTAATTTTATTTTTTTTTCGTCAATACACATAGTGTCATTTAGCACACCAATGTTTGGATAATAAGGCAAAAATGTGACATTATCGAGGATATTTCTACTTTATATGGGGAGCACATTCATTGTAATTAAAGGCATTGAAACTTGTTTTAGGAATGTTACTTCATGGTTTCCCAAATGTGAATTCAAAACAGGTCAAATTGGTAGTTTTTCAGAATGAAAGTTGGTTAATTATACTCCACAAAATATTCCTGTTTTCAAAATGTATCATTTAGTTCTAAAAACTTATTAAATGCACTTTTCTTGGCTGGGATATTGGCATTAAGTGGTCTTTAAGTGAAGAAAACTGGTAAACAGAAGAACTACCCATCTTTAATTGACAAACCTTTACCTTTGAAAGTGATGGAACAAGGAATCAAACACAGAACTGTTTAGGTGCAAAACCAATGTTGCCATTGTGCATTTATCATGACTTGTCATTTTTCTAATAGGATTTCTTGCTGTTTTTATATATTTTCATTTTACCCAGATCAATATGGAAAAAAAGCAGGAGAGATGGTGGGAAGGTCTGCTAACGTCTGAACCGAAGATCAATGTCCGCAGTATTGATTGCAGTCGACCAATGAGTGATTTGGATGATGAGGCACAAGCTAAAATTCAGGAGATGATGTACAATGAGCAGCAGAAACGATCTGGTTTGCCACAGACACATGAAACAGTAAGCATGAATCTTTGTGAAGGGGGCAAAAAGTAAACACTTCTTTACATACATGTTTAAAGAAAACTGTCTAGTCTTGTTAATTTGAAATTAATATAGCTATTAAATCTACAGTTACAGAGCAATTTCCCAATAATGGTCACCTATCTTAAAGTAGTAGTCCTTTGTCGGCCAGTATCTGATTTTCCCGTCAATAATATGCTACATGTGTAAATTCACTAGGTTACTAATTTGTATGGATTTTGTGCTCACTTCAATTTACAAATTTTAAGACCCAAGAAACAATGATCCTGCATTTGAAACAATAGGACTGCATCCCCAGTCCACAAAAGTTACAACTAAAAGTATTGTTTTTTTGTGGGCAAATCCATGAAAATTGATGCCTATGAAAATAAATGAAGTCGTAGCATGTTTTGCCTCCCTTCAAAGCTAGATTCCCACAGTGGTTAAAAATGTTGATCCCATAGATGGCAGGTGAAAAAAGCAGCATGGCATAGTTTTGTACTGGAGTGTTTTAACACACCTAACACTTTAGTTTCATGTTTGTCATGGAAATACATGTAAACTCTGAGGCAAAATATTTATCCTTCATTTAACAAGTGCAGTCATCTTATTGCTTGAAGATACAGTGAAACCCTGCTGTAGCACACTTTGTTATATCATGAATTCAGATACAGCATCGTAGTAGCATGGCTCCTGTAATTTACACTAATTTCACCAGTTGCTTGTAGCACTACAGAGCTTTCTTTAGTGCCAAAATAAATAAGAGCTTGATTTAATACTTTGGCAAGAAAAAAATGTTGTACCCTTCAAGTGAAAATAAACAGTCATTCCTTGTAGCTTATTTTCAAAAGACATAAGCATCTTAAAGAGCTGATAATTGTTGATCTATTTATTATCGATCCATCAACAACAGACACTGAGTCTTCTTTGTGTTTGTCTTCAGTGTATCCTGTATACAGAAGAAGCTTAATGCAGGGTAGACATTAGTCAACAGATGATTACTCAGTCATCTGGCATAAACAGTGATGTATTTTATTGTAGGTCAGAATAAGACCCTTTTGGTCATGTCCAGCAGATATGAATATTGAGGAAAATACAATGTTTCATAAGTTAGTGTGAGATTATCAAGAAATTAAGTATTTGGATTCAAATGGATGTAGCAGACAGTTTATAAAATTGATGCTTCTTTGTGCAAGTTTTTGATAGAATTACTATATGGATAGAACCAGAACTGCTGGTGACTGGTGAGTACACATATCCTCACTGTTTACACTGAAGTTGACAATTTCTTATGCATTTATGTGTATGTACCAATGAATGATTTCTCTGCCCAAAAATATGTAGCAACTGTCTTTAGTAATTTTTGCTTAATATGCAGCAAGTTGATAACTGCATCAGTGAAGTCTGACTTGTTTGGCTATGACATGATAAGAGGTGTCTCTAGGACTTTAAAACTAGCCCACTCCCATTTTGGTAAAAATAGGAGTCCCACCAGCAAAAGTTGCAGTCCCCTTCTCAGAAAACTTTGCAGATTAGAAAAACTATTGGTTGCCATTGAGTTTAATTTCTACATTCTTTATAACACTGACATGTAGCTCTTGTTTGTTCATCAGAGTGAGACTGAATTTTTTCAATCCAAGGACAGGTCTTATTCCAAACACTAAGCCAGGCATCACACAGTTTCTTACACGTACCTACAGTTCCATCCAAACTATCAATCATAGCAACTTTAACACTCCTCTGAATCATTGTCAATTTGCCTTTTAACCCCAAAATACTTATCCGAATTTGTGAATGGCATTTTGTCTAAGTCTCAACATGTCTTGATTCCAAGGTCACATGCACTATTTATTCAGCTAAACTTGGAAATAAACACAATAATGAAAGCTAAAGTTGTTTATTTGATGTACTCTTATAAATTACCACATGTACATCTCTGGGTCTTTCTGCCTCTGAATTCAATCACTGTAAATATCAGCACATTTTCCCACCCAGCAGCTAGTCCAAGTCTTTGAACTTGCCGCCCAGCTATTGCATCATGTTGTTTTGATGTACTTTTATAATGGCAACATGTACAGCAGGGGGTCTTTCAGCCACTGAATTCTCTCATTGTAAATATTAGCACAGCTAAATGACCAACACATTTTCCCACAAATCAGGTGGCTGAAGCAGGACTGGCAAGTCTTTGAATTTTTGCTGCCCACCTATTATATGCATACGTTGGACTCCTGCCTTAGTGATTTTCTGCGTCCCTGATAAAAAAAATTTGCATCCAAATATGCATGATTAAGCGTTTACGAGACCTTTGATGATATGGTATGTATGAAGATGGCATCCTATGGCCCCTAATCATTGTGCTTTAGCAGGGTTTCACTGTTTTTTTCCAGTGAACATTCCAGTAATGTAGCAGAAAATGTTGGCATATCGAGTTACTGCAAGTCAGGGAATTTGTTGCTTGTGATAAATTTGTTGCACTATTTTTTAGTCAGTTAAAGAGGCAAAAATATTAAATATAATAATACAACTATAGAAAATCCCATACAAATTATTTCTTTGAATCATTATTCTAAACTGCCCTTTATTTTAAATTTAATGTTTTAAAAATATAAACTTTTCATCATATTAGTATTTGACACTAGCAATAATAGTTTCTTGTACTCTGCAATGATTTAACAATACTTCATGTTAAATCTGTTTTTATCAAAGAAATGATCAATGAAATCATCTCAATGTCTTCATTTTGAAACGTTTACAACTGCAAATAAATGGTATACCATCAGTATAAATAAATAACTTCCTACACAAACCACAGAATTAAAAAGACACAATTATAACTGTGTCCTGGTTGAAGCCGAATGAAAAGAATACAAAATATCCTTATTTAGGTAGGCTATTCTTACTTTTCCATCATTAGATTTAGTTTTGAACTGTACAAATGTTTTTTATTACATGTAGATGTGGCAAAAATGTTGTGTATCAACTACGCCATCATTGCCCTAAGTATGTTTAGTTTTGGTTGGAATTATATTTATAACCCAAATTGTCAGACACACTAAGTAAGAGCAGTGACCATTTTCATTAAGAAACAGATAGTTAATTTGATTTAATACAGTACCTGGTATTTGAAAACACAAAAATGATGACATATCCTACTAATAAAGACTAAATAGTTGTAAGAGATATCAGAAATAGTGTTACATAAATGTTTTGTGGAAATATGATTGCCCAGTTCACCAAAAAACAAAATGGTCCAATGCCTGGAGCCTATTTAAATCCTACACAGGTCACTCTTCCTCTGAGAGGAGGTACTTGCCCAGAGAGATGGTTGAGTATTGAAATCGATCATTAAACTGCTTTAGAGCAAGTAGTTTTTCACATGGAACAAGTGGCTTCTCAAAAGCTAATTGCCTTTGGACTATGCATGAGAAAAAATGTTTCTGAGCACCGATCATTCAAAATTCACCCATTGTACCCAATAAATCTGTTCATCTTGTGGTCTTGATACAACATTTTCTATTGGATTATGGAAGCAAGACTGTTCTTGCTCAGAATTGCAGCCCTTAATGTAAATCTGCTGAATACATTCTACACGCATTATAATGCGACATGCTATACCATCACCTTTGCTTACTGCCAGCAAAATTCCCAGAACTGATTTCCTTACTTTTAATTTTCATATCATACTGTCATCCTCACTCACTGCCATCCATTGGCCTAAAGTTTTGAAACTAAGGAGAAATTTTAGACTAATTTCCTTTGTTATAAAATGAGCTGATTCGTTCATATTTTAATTGCTGCCATCTGTTGGCCATCTGTTGTTTAGTAAGTCTTGGAAAAATTGTTCTTAATGTTCTTCACACTTTAGGAAAACTCAGCAGAAAACTATCAGATTGTTTTGATTTTTAATAATTTCTTTGTCTGCAAGCAATTAAGATCATAATTTTAACTTGCAATAATTGTAACTAGATAAAAATATTATTTAGGAATATTATGTACAAATCATTTTGGAAGTCAACTACCAACACGAAATTTATAGTTGATTTATCAGTAACTCAATCAAATACTGCTTATTGGTGATCCTGCGAATTGCTGATTGGTTGAACCACTGGCAAACTGACAATTGTTACTCAGTTATCTCTATACCATCCTTGTCGACTGAACTCTGACACCTGTGCATTTATTCCTATGTAACCATTGCAAATTCATCTTGCTGTAACTTGTCAATTTGTTGCCTAATTTCGACAAAATTTTCAGTAGCGATTCAACATGGTTAAGTATGTTAGTACATTTTCGCAAGAAAATCTCTAATTTAAAAAGAAACTGATATGCCATACAAGTAGGCAGAGCATAATTGATCGGTCAGCTTGAGGCACTGCACATTCTGTCCATGGTAATGGAGTTTGTTTTTAATACAGTAATGCTTGAATGTAAGTGCTTTATGCTTTAATTTTAATCAAGGATTAAATAAAATATGATGTTATTGTACATATTTTTTTTTTTAAATTTCCCTTCCTATACATCAAGGGCATACAGCTTTTTCAGGCTGTGGGCCAAAGGAGATAAAATTCTTAAGGTCACGGGCCACATGAGCATGAACAGTTCTTTATCACTAAGTATGCATATTAATAAAAATGCACTTTCAAAAGGGCTGTCTACATGGCCAGGGGCCTCACATTATAAAGACTGGGACACATGTGGCCTGTAGGTTTGAATGCCTGCATTAAATTATCTGTATATCAATCTTTTTCCTTATGATCACAAATCTTACAAATGTAACCTTATGTCTAACTTCATTATAATGCCAATTTTGTCTGTGAACAAATGCTGGCATTGTAACAAGTGTAGACTGTATTTCCTTTTTAAGTTTCAGCCTCACAGTGTATTTTACAATCTTGTGTTCATTAATCTTTTTTAGAAAATGCATGGCATGCTGAAGAAAGCCTGGGATGCTGAGGGATCCCCATTCAAAGGACAGCCATTTGACCCTTCTAAGTTTAACATTGACCCTAATGGTGTCGTGACCATGAAAGACACATGAACATTTTGAAAATAAGTGCAGTTGCTGTTCTTAGAGGTTTGCTTTAGTACACCATGTGCACAGCCAGGGGAAATGCTGTGAATGTGATCATATCCCAAAATTTATACCTGATTTTGTGGATAAAGACGGAAAAGCACATGATGTGAAATGATGGATTTGACAGAGACAGTCTCCTTTTTCCTATCTATCTTTTCTTTTGTTGGAGATTAGGTATTCTTGTATAGAATTTACATGTTCATTGAATTTGCATTTACATAAAGGACTTGAGTTTTATGAATTTGCTAGTATTTCTTTAGCTGAGCTTGCCCATTAGGAAAGAAAGCTTTAATCTAGCATAAGTATGTAAACATATAAATTTATTGAGCATCCATTTTAAAACTGGATAAATACTCAGATTTTATATATTTCTGGTATGGAAACCCACATTAAATTGCACAAGAAATTTTTGTCTCCACATTTTATATACAGTTGCAGACAAGGTACAGAACTTGGTTTTACCCAGCAGCTAACAGAAAAGTGATTTTTCCACTCTATCTAAGGCTACTTGACAAATAATGTTTGACTTTTAATATTGGTCATTTATAAAGGTAATAAAAATGTTGTATATTTCCATTCAGTTTTCTATATGCATACATAGCAAGCATGTATTACAAGCCTGGTTACAGCATTTTATTTTTATTGCTACTCTTGCAAATGTCTGTATTTGTCTGTACTTTTATCAGCTTGATTAATAAAAAATACAAAACAGATGTTTTGGATTAGTTTTATTTTCACTGTTAGCAAACTGAGCTAATTGTATGCTTCTGTCACCATTTGAACATTGTCTCTTGCATACGATATATCCATCAACAGTTGCTAATCAACTCCGTCGAGGTTGAATTTCATCCTTTTTTTTAACTAAAATTGTTGTATTTTTGCCTTAAGAATAGTATTTTACTAAAATCTGTGCATGTTTATAGGAACAGTCTGGCATCGGATTAGCATCGAGTTCTGCCATGAAAAGGATATATTTCAGAATAGAGTTTAAAAGTTGATACTTATGTCCCCTAGAAAAGCTTTTATTTATGTACTTTTTTTTTCATGTACACCATTTTATCATGCAAACATGCCAGAACTTTCAACTGTTTGAGAAACATTATTATGGAATATATTTTGATGTATTTTCATATGTATTGATGAGTTTTCAACGAAGTCAAAATATTGTGGGCGATATCTCACAATTTTCTAGTGTGGAGATTTGCAGAGCTTTATACTATTCTCAAGACTTAATATCTGAAAATTGTTCGTGAAGTTTCTTTGTTATTGTGAAAGTGTCTAATGGAATTTATTTTGGGATTTGCAGAGAGACCAGGAAATCCCAATTAAGGGGTTACATTATTTGTCACCCGTTGAGTAGGATTCCTTGTCTTGGTACAAACACCAACACAGATCATTTTCCTCACCCAGCTTCTTCCATTCAGATTAAAATAACCCTGCACATTTGCAATATAGCTTCCAGATTCAAAACACAGTATTAATCAGGTACTATTATTGCCTCTCACTTTTTATATGGGTCATCAGGCCTTATACTGTTGTATGAAATTCTGAATAATTTAAGTAGAATCTAGCTATATAGGCTGCTGTTAGAAATGAAAAGAAATACAAGAAAAAAAATCTGAAGTTATAAGCAATGTACCATGACTGTCTGGAGCAACATGCTATTTGTACACACTGCACATTTAAAAGGAATATGTTAATGAGGGCAGTGGTGATCAGCTGACCCTAAGTACATAATTCTACATGAGAAAATAGGAACATCAACATTTGATATTATTACTATATTATCACATTTAATCACTGGATATCATATAAAAATAACAAAAATTAATATAAGGATAACTTTTATCTTTCATCAGTTCTAATTTGGAAAAGTTCTATGGTAGCCAATAGGACAATAAACTACACAGCTGTTAAAGTGTGTAGTGACTGAGGAAATTTCTAATTCATGATTTTCTTGGAATAAATATTTTATGTCCAGGAAATATGGCAAGTGTTGCTATTACTATAGCAATGATATGCAAGATTGAAATCTCGTGGAATAGTGTGTGGACTGATGAATGAACCACTCTTACTGGTAAGCGCAGGAGTTTTCATTTGCAATCGTATTATGCTTGATGCTAGTGGGATGGATTGGGGGTCTTTGACAAAGTTTAAGACAGCAGCTTTGACATATTTTTGGTTGTTGCCAGCTTTGTGGTTGCTCTTTAGAGAGTTTGGATTTTGTAGCCAGTGGAGTGTATAACATGTCAGAAACAGTGTTTTCTGTTAGTTTCTAGCATAAATATTTTCTCACTTGAGTTTGTATGATATGTTTAGAGGTCAGCTTGGGCAAGTTTTCAGAACCTTTTTTTCCGTTAGGGTACTCAGATTTTTTGCCCCAAATGGTGCCCATAAAAATCCATTTCTGGACACAGGTGCAACCACATGGGCAAGTTGAAATGTATGGTCAGGTCACAAAAATCACTGGGATGTTTCTTCTTAATAGCATTTGTGGAGACAAGGACACCTATCTGGAAATGTTGTTAGTGTAAATTCTTGGTTTTTCATTCTTTGTGTTTTTACTTCCTCCCCTTTGTCTTAAGTCTGTCATCAAACTCGAAATATTCTAAATTTTATTCGCAATCTTGCTTTAAAGAGATATTGCCCCACTTGACGTTCTAGTGTTTTCATCCTCTCCCCATACTACAAAGTGCAACATATTTTAAACCATAAAGTGCTTAATAAAGCTGATGGTGTATTAGGGCCCAACAGCATGGATAGTAACAACTTTTTTCATTCGATCAGCACTGATGGTTTTAGCAGTTTTAGGTTGATATGCTTTTATTTATGAGCTCTACTTAATAGAACTTCATGTGCAAGTGTGTCTGTCTCTCTTGAAATGCTTTTTATGATGTGTTTTCAAAGTTGCAGAGATCCTTTACAAGTGAAGTTCTTTTTGTTATATTTTTGTTGTTTGTAAAACAACTCCATCAGGTACAGAAGACAACAAGTTTCTTGCCTTGAAAAGTAGTTCCTAGCATTGGGACACCATGTCTGAGACTACTGGGCTGAAACAACCAGACTGAGATAAGAAAAGTTAGGTTAGCAAATGAGCAAGATTTCTCTGTTGCATGGGAGGGAATACAACAGATTTAGTGATCAAGCTAATGGAAATGGGATGCTATGGTATTAGCTTGTTACAGTCCTAGAAGTGCTTTCTAAATACATGTAAATGTCTGACAGATCTGGGATTTATGTTGCACTGAAAGATTTGAAGATAACAGTTTTTTCAATGTGCTATCACACCTACTGGTCGTATTTAGTCACACTGACCAACATTGGTTTGGTAAATGTTGCAACTCCATGGGGCTAATTGTTTTTGTTCCTTATATAGGATAACAGATTTTAATGTATGCAAGTGGTATTGATGCAGTTCTACCACCAAAAGGCTCGATGATTCATGCTTTTCATTTTTTCCCCATGCTGCTGTCCTTTTGAATGTCCTTGTCTGTACATCCATCAGCCACTCATTGTAGGGGAATAACATTAAAAATCAAACTCAATAACATTAAAAAACAAACTTTGAGCCATGAATACACTTTATTATGGGCACAAGTGATGATGAAAATGTTGCTTGACTCTCAGAAAAGAAAGCTTTAAGCATTCCCGGGGTCACAGATATTTCCAGACAGCTGATAATTAACCTCTTTGATGTTGGTTGACTAGGGAAACAGCCGGAAGGGTGGAGACTTTCTAATTGTTGATGTTGACCAATGCTTTGACCTTTTAGTTGTGTGGTGGTAGGAGGTGGACGGCATTCCAATGCTGGCAACACCCTCCATACCTCCTTTATTGCAGCTTTTGAAACTAAACTCCATCCTCTCCTTGGCTGGATCAGATTAGGGATTTTGCTCAGGAGTTTTTTGATACTCACTGTGTGAAGTCTCCTGTTTATGGTCTGCTTCCATTTTGGGATAAACCATTCCCTATGGCAGTGAAAATGCAGTGCCATTGTCTCTATAATTCATGGTCAATATCCTGTGGATAAACCGTGAGTATAGGAAAACCTGACTTAACCAGTCAGTTTTGTCATACCGGGATGGATGGCTGGTTAAATGGAAGAATGGTCAGCATAGTTGCTAGCCATGCTGAAGCTGGTCTGGTTAGTTCTGGTACTGGTTGTGCTGTGAGCATGGTCAAATAGGCTAAAGTCCACATCACAATATGCATGCGTAGTAGTCGGCCTTGCTATATGGATGGTTCTGTCACTAAGAACCAAGTAATTAGAAGAAGCTGTATGCATGGCAAAACATATAGATATTTTACGAAGATAACCATAGTTAATGCTGGGCTGGGACAGATAGGCTGGCTGTATGGCCAGGATGGCTCCAGACAATGATGCTGTACTGTATACTGGATCCACTGGATTCAAAAATACCCCATGTGCCCAGACATACAGGCCTGAAGGTTGTGCTTAGAAATGCAGGGACAGATGCACCAACTGGGCTGCTTAAATACAGGTGGACACTGCCGCATTATATCAGAAATACCTGTAGAAACGTGAGAAGTAAAAAGTGTTTTCTGCACCAGTTCATGCATGTGTTGTTTGAAGGTTGGTACAGCTAGTTGTGACAACAAAATATTTTGTAGCTCCCCCAAGTTTGCTGTGGTGGTGGTGGCAGAATGCTGTGTCCAACTCACTTTGGGTTGGGGAGGATCAAAGTAACATTCCCCATAATGGACTCTGTATTTACATGGATACTTAAAACATCAGATATTGTCTTGCATGATTTTTTGCTCTTCCCTGCCTTTGGTTGACTTTTGAAGCACCATAGACCTGATAACCTCTGACCATAACACATGCTGCAAGAGGAAGAATATGTACATTTTGTACATGCAAGGCATGACTTGTGTGTATCTTCCCTAGCTTTGAACTTTTTGCATTTGTTGCACTTATTAGACATGTTAAACTGAAATGATAAGTAGAAACAGATAAATGATCACCTCAGTATGTTAGTAATTCACTGAATACCTGTAATTAACTGAGTGAGTATACAATAAGCAGCAGGCAAAAATGAAATCACAAGATACATTACAACACATGTTGTATTATAGAGTCTAAAAAAAAAGAAAAGTGAAAGTAAAAAAATTATGCACAAATTCCGAAAATAATGTATACAGTCTGTTTAGGGATAAATATTACAAAAATCAAAAATTCTCCTTGGATGTTTAGAATGCACACAGATTTAGTTTGGATTGATGGAAGGTATCTTGTTGCTATTCAGAAACTTAAAAACTGGTGACACCTGGTGTTGGCAAGTGATGGTAATTGGCAAGAGTGATTGTTCTTTGTCTAAATGATATTGACAGAAGGAAAAAAAGGTTCTTCTTTTGGTGCCGCTGGATTTGGGAGGTAGCAGGTTTATATTGCCAATTTTAATGTGATCTGGGAACATTTTTGATCAGAAATGATGAAATCATATGTAATAAATGTTGTCCAGTGAGAGGAGAAATGTTGGGAACTTGTTATCTAATTCCATTCAGGTTTCCAAGGTAAAAAGAGGATAATACACCATCTTGTAAATTTGGTGCAAAACACACGATATCCTGATCAAATGAAATGGCCAAGATAAAAACACAGTGAAAACTGTGGAGAAATATTTTTATTCAGTGAATCAGGAAAATACAGTATTTAACTGAATGACGTGAAAATGCATATGACAGACTCACCAATTATCAAACATGAAAATAGAATCTTCAGAATGGTACGGATATCATTTATAAATCATACAGGTGCAGTCATATAAACAGTTATTATTGCACAAATGTTAAAATTTTAGGCTTTTGACAAATACATAACATTGTGGACCTATGGACCAGTAATACAGAAGAAATGTATATAGAAATAATAAGACTTATTACCACAAAATAATTAGGTATTTTACACTAGTATGAATATCTTATTTGACAATCATTGCAGGTTTATAAATTCATGAATTCAGTGCAGGATGAATTTATCTAAACTGACATTATGTAAATGAATTAATTTTCATTATATGGCATTTCACAAACCCAACTGTAATAAAAAACAATATCACTTCATGACATTACATATGACACAAGTGTAAATATGAAATTTGGAAGTAAGTCATACAATATATCATTTTTTCATAAAAATGTTATCAAAGATGTCAATGTTTTGTCATGTGATAAACAGGATCTTGTATCTATATTTTGTGTTTTATTTTAAATTCATGAAAGGAATCAAAGATTTAAATTTAACTGAATTTTTATGCTTGCATAAGCTCACAAAAGAGAATTATTTCAGTGTAATACCTTATATCAGCAGTCTAACGGGCATGTTCTTGTAAAAAAACTACATGTGAAAGGTGCTAAAAAGAATATGAACTCCTATCCATCTTGCTTTATGTTGGATCAGCTGTAAATAATACACAAATGCATATTATTTTTCCTGATACGTTGAAATTCAACTACATTTTCATGTACTATGCTAATTTTGTAGATTTTGATGCCCCACCATGACATTGTTTTAGCAACATACTGTTACCCTTGTCTATCCATCCATCCATGATCATATCTTGGTTAAATTTTGCATTTAGGTCATTTTGGTACTGTGGTGGGGCATGTTTGTTCTATTAAACTATTTCTTGTTGTGGATTCCCCTCTTTTTATCTTTCATGTATATATGTGCATGTGTGTACAAGCTCAATTGTACATTGAATATTTTGTCACAAAAATCTGGTCCTCAGATAAGTATAACTGTTGTGAAAAGAAAACTTAATTCTGGATCTGACAATGAAAGATGATTTGGATTCAAATTTCACAGTGAAGCCCAGAACAAATTGGTATCAGCGCTTCTCAGGGATCAAAGTACATTCAGTATATAGAGTGATCAAGCTAACTGATAAACTATTATTTCAGTGAGATTCATGAAAGCGGTCTAAAGTCAAAATTTAGCTCACTGTAACTCATCTCTGCTACTGACAGCTGATGCTTCAAACAATACAAATTAACATGCAATAAAATGACTATAATGAATAAGGGCCATTTTCTGCCCCCTCTCCAAATGTCCTCATGTGATGTATACTGTACACATGAGGTGGTTAACATTTATTTCTGACATCAGTTTTGTGTTCACATGTCTGTTGCCATGGTTACAGGGTGTCAAAACACAAGAAAGAAAGACATGAAAAGTTGTCATCTTTTCCATTTACTTCTCAAATATACTGCTTTACCGTGAGCTATTCACTCGGTTTCAAATTTGCAATATGCATTTTTATTCTTTTAGGGGTTATAAAGCTCTATAAATAAAGTTTAGCTTCTAAAACTATTCCAAAATGGTCCGTCATGGACAAAAATAGAATATCAAATTTACATGTCAACTGAAAACTGTTTCTAAAATACGTTGACAAAGAGGTACTTAAACATAAAATACAAAAACCGTTCCTCAATAAAATATTGAATATTATTACTGAATGATGTTTAATATTATTGAATTATTTAAATGATTGTTTGATATTATTGAATATGGCTGAAAAGGAGGCGTTAATAGGGGCCTGTAGGTTTGCTTCTTCGCCGAATACATGGGTTTGTTACCTTCACTGGAAATGACATGTTCTTTATGTATTTATGTACTTTTATCCTTATATTTTCATGGCTTTAAAACACTACTGTGTTTCTATCTTTAGAAGAAGAAAATAAAATTGTCTCCCACACCCCTTGAGGTAGCCTAGAGTCAAACTATAATCTATTTATAAACTATGTATTTATCCATAAAGATATAATATGGACATTAATAAGAAGTAAAACACTATTGGTTTAGCACTTTAATGAACTTCTGAAAATTGTGAAATACGTTTTAGAAGTAACTGCATTGGAGAATACAAGAAAGAAATATACTATAGGTATTGTACTCTCTAGACTTTTTGCATCTATTTTTAAACCAGCACGGGAATACTGCATAACACTGCATACAGTTGTCTGTGAAATGAGAGGATGTACACGTTCATAAAGAACATATACCTATAATGACCAAATGGAAACGCCAATAATTTTATTATTTGTTTTGCAAATGCTATTTACCAGCACTTAAGAGTCTGCAAGATGGTGATTTACATCGTGCAAGATTCGGGGATTTATTGAATGAATGCAACTTTCAAATTCAACGAATTTTTGGGAACAAGTTTGCACATAAACTTGGATGAAAAACGAGTCAAAGTAAGTATTGTTCTACCTTTTCATTGTTTAAAGTAACTATATATGACTATACTCTCTCTCTCTCTCTCTATGAACATGCAGGCCTATATTCAATTCTTTGTAGCAACTTAAAACTGGGGCCCTCAATGGGGGCAATGAAGAAATTCAAAAACGTATATAAAAATTTTAACGAATAAAATAACGTTATATGAATATGTGTTCATATATACCATTAAAGTAAAGCTACTCACATTAGTACATTGACTACTATAATTTGACAGAGGTTTCGAAGGCAAATTTTGTGCATCAATACTTTCAGTACTGAATACTATACGTGTACAGTAGGCCGACATGCTTGTCTGTATTCCTATGCAAAAATCATGTGAATATCTCGCCGTAAGGCTTTCTATAAAACTGGAGGTTCAGAGAAGTGTTAAAATGATCATCTATGCAAGCAAGAGACGACGAAGCATCCGATAAAACAAAAATGCACTACCAAAACACATATTACCTAACGGTAGCAGTAACTAAAACTAACAGCAAATCCTGATGATAGTAACGTCCCCACTCATCCACCCACAATAAGACCCAGAGGTGATACACTCCTGCCATCTATACAGTTGAGATGAGCAACTGTTACTGTAATTGCCATTTTTTTTTTGGGTGTATTTAACCTTGGACCCCTCTTAGATTCACTGGGAGGTGACCAGACAGAACTTGCAATGACTGTACAATCATCAGAGAGAATAAAAAGCATTAAAAATAAACTATTCAGGCCAAAATGTACTTAAAAAGTCAAATTATTGATGAGTATGCTTTAAAAATATACCTTTTTGTATTCATTTGAATGTGGTATGTACATTGCCAGATTACCCATTAAGCATACTATCACGTGCTTAGGGCACCAACCCAACAGGGGCACCAGAAAAAAATTATAATTATTTGCTGATGATAAAACTGAATGAATTATATATGATCATTTCAATCTGCATGTAAGAGTATTTTGATTTGGAATGATGGCAGCACTGGCATTTTCCAGCCTTTTTAGCTTCTGATATGTTTTTTTTTTTAAATTTCACATTTAGTAGAGGGGGTGGGGTGCTATCATATTTTCAGTGATGAGGGCCCTGGAAGGCTTTAATCTGGCAATTGTTATGTATTATCATTCTCTCTTCCTTGGTGTCACACAAATAAGATGAGATAATAATGGAAACATCATGATATGGTTGACAATTCAAATTATACAGAAATATCAATTGTAAAATCATAAAAGGAGCCAGATGAATACTGATGAAAGTAGTGGTCAGAGTGTAGAAAAACAACTCATTTGATTCCCCATTGTCATATTTATATTCTGGAATAGATAATGCATCCTTAAGATGACTAATTAGTGATGCTTTCTTTGTCAACTCATCATTTACCCATCTTCTGCAGCCAGGAAACCATAGGAAACTAGATACATGGGCACAACACCCAACAACCTGAGCACCAACCTTGCAGCTACAGTACCATCTTTTGATGGAGTCCATGGAATATTTCAGCTTGTATTGGATCCCCAGCAAATGGATTTTATTTTTGGAGTGGCGAGATTGGATTTTTACATGTAACAGACCTGGAAAATCCATGCATGCCATAACCTCATAGTGCCCCTCCTCTGTGAGATGCTCATTTGTATACTTTGGAGCCTGTTTGACTTGATAAATGCCCATAGTGATGTCACGCAGGTAATCAACTGATATCCTGGGGAAATTCATTCAGTTTCCAAGTGGATGCATCCATCTTGAAGTACAATTTGTGCTTATTCAGCAAGTTATTCTCTTGAACCAGGATTTAAACCTTATTCATTTACAGGAATTGATTCATTTTCAATCCAAAAAAGGTGGAAACAGTCATCATCAGATAAGGAAAAAGGAACATCAAAGTTAAGATATGACTTTGTTTTAATTAGTTTCTTCACATTTTGTACAAGTGATTTAATATCTGTACTTGAAAGGTTTTCATCAAACTCTTTTGTTGCAGTGATAGATCGCAGGGATTCATTAGCAAAGTACAAAATTTCCAAATGGAATTTGCAACAGCTACTATTTGACTTTATAAAAATATTACACTCTGCAAATGACTGGGTTATGTCACATATTGGGACATTATCAAGATGATTTTGATGCCCATATGGTCTTTTACATACAACACAATATCTATGACATCTTGATGCCGATGGAATTTGAAGTTGACTGTGGGTCTTTTATGACAGCATTTGAAGTGTTTTAGACCATTCACCAAATTCTCATATCTGACTGAAAGTATCATTTATTGGGTGCTTTTCATACATTTGCAAGTATTAACTTTGGCAGTCATATTTAGTCTATAATGATACAAAGAGCCTGCAAATTCCATATAATCAGTTCTTGTAGGGATGGAGCCAGAAACTCATTTTATGAACAGTATCTAAAAAGAAACAACTCATATTATTATGTATTAATTATCTTAATTTTTGTTCTGTATCATAAATTCTTGTGACATCCATTATGCCATGTTATATCCCAAAATTTTTTATTTCAGAATTGTTTTGGTCTGAAGATGTTGTATGCTTGATACGTTTTATGGTTAGTGCCAGCTCCCCCCCCCCATTTGTTTCCACTTAAAAATATAGGTAGACTGACATTTTTTAGTATTATTTTTAATGCTGTTATTATTATTACATGTATTATTATTATTATTATTAGTAGTAGTAGTAGTAGTAGTATATTTAATAGTATTAATAGTAGTCATAGTAGTGGTACTTATATTCAAGAATGATGTTCTTCGAATAAAAGATTTTCATCTGTAATTGTTATTATATTTATGATTTTCTGTTATAATCAGTAAGTGTATAAAGTTATGACATTATCATTTAATGAAGTAAAGAAAATATGCCATTGCAATAAATATGAAGTATTTAGATAAATAGACTGAACAAACTTGTTTTGTTTATTTTTATTTTTGCAGGTTAGGGGTTAGGAATAATACCATTATCCTTTTCAATTAACAAACCATAAATCAATTCTCTTACTTTAGCTTTCCTCCTGACCTTTGCAAAATGTTTCCCACTGTTTGGAAACAAAATGTGTAATTTCTAATTTCAGTAATTTCTAGAAAAATCACTGATTTAGTAGGCAAGAAAAAATTTATGTCGGTCCAAAACCAGTTTTTCTTGAATTGGATGAGTGATTAGGAAAATGTGATCAAACATTAGGTCTTAAAATTTTTTAGCATAAACAAACATGCATAAAAAAAAATTATACTATATAACTATGGAATAATAATTGCTTCACAACACTGGTTCCACCACATTCATTATCTGATGCAAAGATATTTGGCCACTCTCCTCTAGTATCCTTTCAGACGAATATTATACCCACAAAAGATTATTACACTTTAGAAACATTAAAATGATTTTCAAATGATTGAGGCTCATATAATTGCTGGGTTTTTTTGCATAGAAATATTGCAAATAATAGTTTCAATTAAAAAATCATAAATCAGTTCAGTTACTGGGCTTCCATCGCGACTGTGGACAAGGTTCTCACTGTTTGGAAATGATTTCTAATTTCAGTAATCGTTAGAAACATCATTGATGTAGTAAGCAAGTTTAAAATGTTTATGTCAGTCTAAAACCGATTTTTCTTCATGTGGATGAGTGCACTGGAAAATGATAAAAATTCAGTGTGAAAATTCTGAATATAAATAAACTTGTGTGAAAGTTATAATATCTAATTATGGAAGAATAACTGCTTCACAACACTGGCTCCAATACCATTATTTTATGATGCAGACATGATTGGAAACCCTTGTATAGTTCCATTTTAGATGAATAGCATATTGATCAAAAATGTTACCTTGCATGACATAAAAATAAAATGATTTTGAAATTGCACAATATTTTTGTTGGTTTTGAAAACTGAGCAGTTACTAATTTTATTTCAAACCTGTAAATTGACAGCTGTTAATATTATGCATATTAGTTTTTAAAAAAGAAAGAAGAAAAAAAATAAATAGGAGCAGTAAAATTCGGGGATTTGAACTTGGTGCGACAATTTGGCACACTAATGTTATACCATTTGAGCTATAGAAGCTTGCGTTGTTGTATCTGTATATCACGCAGATGACACATTTCTTCCAAGCAGATTTATATAACTGTGTACCATCCTTTGTTGTTTGCCAAGTTACTGCTTTAATTTTAAAGAATTAATATTGTTATTATATGAAGAAAGATCCAATGAACAAAAATTAATGAAAAACTACACTGGTTGTAACTGTTATTTCCATCTGGAAATTGACAGATTCATTTTAAAGATTACGTGTATGGAATTACACCATAATAGTGAGTGAATTAAACGTAGCAAACAGTATCGTGATGGAAATGAAGAAAAACTACTGTTATTTATGTATAAAATAAATAATATATATGTACTTATCCTATTATTTACAGCATGCTTTTGCAAAAAACTGGCAACGTAAAACTACAATTCCATTTAATGTTTACTCCACGAAATCTTTGTTTACATATAGTTCCAAATGCCCCTTTAGCGCCTCTTCGAAAAATCGTGTTCCCAAGGCAATTTAGAAAGAATGAAGAAAGACAGAAATGAATGATCACATTGTTTTTAAAATATCTGAATATGTATTATTCCAAGAATTTTTTAATATAATGATGAAGAAAATAATATAGCACACTCTAGAAATGTGGGTCTAATTGCTCACGCATAGCGATACGTAGGCAGCTACTGTGCAACAGGGAAAACAACGACAACGATACATAAACAGCAAAATTCAAGAATTTTTTAGTTTTTAGTGATTACGCAAACGTGCTCACATAAGTTAATATGAGAACCCAAAAATTTCATAAATATTAATCAATCAGTGTAAATACCTTTTTCAAGCAAGCCTGCGCTTAGACCTTATTTCTAGTTTCAAGTTGCTCAAATGTAGCATTTTCTCTTATATTTCCAATACCAACCCATGTAAGTATGAAATAGAAATTTATCTGCATATTTAACACAGAATATGGTGATTTATACATCGAATAATACAATGAGACACAGAGTTGTGATATTTACAAGAATTTTTTTCCCCCCATAAAAACAGGGGCAGAAAATGGCCCTTATTCAAGATAGTCCTTTCCAGAAATGGTCAGGACATGATAATTACATAGATCCTGAAAATCACACTCGATGTTTAGCATCTGCTGATATTAAAATATATGGTATGCTGTGTAAACATAAAACTTAAAATTTATTTTTCTACAATCTGTTATTAGTTGACACTGCATACATATATGAAGTCTAACTGATTACCGTATTTGCTGGCCTATAAGATGATACTTTTTGTCCATAAAATCTTTGTTTCGTCTTACACACTGAATCAACTTGTATATAGATTTTGTCATCCGAATCGCTGTATTGTATGTCAAATAATTTGCCATATGGAAAAAATTCTCCAAAAGTACGAAAAATAAAATGTAAAATAACATTTCATTTTGGGGAAGAAATCGTATATGAAAAAATATAGAAGGATTTTAAACAACTTCATGATGGTATTAAAAATTAACGTACATCAGATGTAATTGCACTAAAGCAGCATGTATTAGTAATATAAGTTGCTTGTAATATATGTTGTTTACATTTGATATATGTGCATTAGAACTGACAAGTTAGAAGAGGAATAACCATGACAAAGACAGGTATTCCATCACAATTTTCTTATTGCACCTCATGATCAAATAAAACTTATGCCCCATTATGAGTGAGGGATTGTACGGTAATCTGTATTGTATTGTTCACTTGATGTCTGTTATCTTACTCCTGTACAAAAGTGGAGTACCATATTCCATTATCAATGAATACCACTAGGTAAGCAATTCCTTCTAGTTTTAGTTATCACTTCCACTGTCCAAGAATTACGTGGCTTTGTAGTGGTATTTACATGCTAATTAAATATGCTACAGCTGAAGTCAGGTTTTCTTAAGCTAACACCTGACTGAGGTCACAATTCGGCAGACCAGATCAGATTAGTGAGGCTACCAATAGGGAAATGAGGCAACCCACGGGTATTCTGAATACAGTACCATATAATAAAAGGAAATGCCTGGTGGTTACTCGTGTAAATATCTCAACCAATGACATCTTTTGAACTTGCCGATAGGACTGACAGCAATTACAGTAACATATAGCGTCAGCAGAGATCAAAAACAATTGCCACCGAAGTACAGGAAGAGTACATGCACTTTAAAAAAAATGTCTTATTTGTTGGAAAATGGGGAGGTTGTTATACTTGCAAAGAAAATTATACAGATGTGAAATGGACATTCTTGCAATTTAACCTAAATGGAGTCTATATGGATATAACTATTGTGAATATTTAAAACCTCAAGGAGTATGGTATGTATTTTCATAGTTTACATTTACTATTTAATTTATTAATGTTTTCTTTCTTTGACAAAAGCTGCAGCTAAACTGAGGTAATAAGGTTAAAAAAACCCCATGAAGAGCTGGAATCTCTCATATATATATCGGGCCATATTTTATTTTGAACACGCGGTGCAAGAATAAAAATGCGATGGAATACATATGCATCTCTTTACGTATCGCTCTCCCCAAACAATGCAGAGAAAGCATTTTAGCATTAATGATACAATTTTCCTATTGCTGGCGATCTGAAATAGCATACAGTGATACTTTTAATATTTGTGAAACAGGAAATTATAGTTTAATTCCACACAGCATCGCATATTTTATCCTATCTGTAACTCAATACATTTTCAGGTCAGTGTAATTATATGTAGCTAAAAGTACATAATACATTTAAAATACTTCCTGTGAAACAAATTAGGTACTTTTAGTTGCATATAATGATCCAGACCAGAAAGGTTAATGAATTACAGATATGGTAAAATTCGCGATGCTGTGTTGAACGAAGTGAAAAAGACTAAGCCGAGGTGTTCATCTGGCCTCATCTTATACTCAGCATCAACTTATATATGGATGAAGGATGGAAAATTTACCAAATCTGCTCATTCGACTTGTACTCCACATTGACTTACAGGCCGGCAAATATGGTATTTGGCCAGTATGCCAGTCTTCCCAAAGCCTGATGACTTTAAAATCAGCAGCTGAGTTGATCATTGAAGGATTAACTTCAATCTAAGCTGTATTGGTGGTCACCTCCACATAAAGGAGGTCACTTTTGTGTTCATCATAGTCAGGGTAGCCATGTTGGCACAGCATCATACTTGTAATCCAAGGTTTGTGGGTTTGATACCCACCTAGGCCAGTACAGGTTGGCTGCCTTGGTGTTTAACTGGGGACAGGTGCTTATCTCCCCTTTCTTCAGCATAACATAGCCAGTAATGTGTAAAAAGCACTGTTAAAACCAACGAAAACAAAAAAACCAAATAATTATGGTCAGATTCATCTGATCTTATCAAATTTTGCTACTTAAATGTTCACTCATGGTGGACAGTGGTCAGTGTAAATGGTCCCAAATACATATGCTTTTTGTACAGAAATGTCAAGTTTTCATAAATCTATGATCTTTTATATCTTAAATGTACATAAAGTAAAGTCTTTATTGGTTTAGGTCAACTAGTAAACAAAAAACATGAACTCTTTCCCTTTGTTTATCATCCTAAATCATGCCTCAGTTCTCTCTCTGTTAACTGCTGCTCTCGTTCCATCCTTCATCTCTCTGGCTGCCTGGCTAGGTGACTCTCTGTATAAAGGTAACCTGTTTATAAGAGGCCAATTCTGACAAATTCCAATGCTGACCTGTACACAAAGGTTTGAATTTAACAAGACAGGATAATAATGGAATGATTCTGACCCAAGTTCAAAATTTGTTGCATTTAATCCGCAGAAACTGTAAACAGAGGGAAGACCTTGTGATTCTAAATCTCACATGTACCATATAGAAGCTATAAATACAGCTGCATATATGTGAAATGAAATGTACAATTTTGATGGAACTATCCAGTTAATATTGTTTTATGTACTAAATTAAATTGGCATACATGATCCAAATGAGGAACACGAATATTATAACCTCAATTGTCACAAAAAGTTTATATTGAAACTACAAAAATTTCTGATAATTAAATTTGACTGGCATTCAAATGATGACATAGAGGTATGCAAAAATAAAACATACAACTCTGCAGATGATGTGATTTTAAAAATTGTAAGAACATTGTATATTGTAAAGTAAAATAAAAATTTAGAGATGATTGATGAAGTATAAAATGCACAAGAAAATGACAAGTCTTTCAAAGTGTCAAACTACAAACTGCAGAAACTCCAAAGTTTTATGTACTAGGGTTTACACAAGATATGTTGCCAAAATACTTGCATTCAGTATTTAACTTGACTCATTTTTTTCCTTCTAAATAAAACCACAAAACAAAAGAATGCATATTTTTGCTGGAAATTGTGGAGTGCATGCTACAAATGCATATACTTAATGCTAAAATTGCTAAAAATGGCAACTCAACAATACTGCCTTTGTCAATGTCATCACAGAATTTTATTTTAGAGAACTTCGAAAAATGACACACTGATCAATCTAATGATTGACAACACACATCCATATTGATCACTGAAGTCATACAAATACTAAATTTGTATCTTGTTTACAGTTGGCAGGAAGAGCAAGGTTTTGAAATGCCCAAGTCTATAAGGTTGATGTGTATTCCTACACCATACTGAACAATTTCTTCCTAACAACATGGAACAAAAAACAAATGTTTCTTTTTCTTTTTTATTACACATCCCTCCTCTTTCTACAATTTCTATAATTTAGATGAAAACACAAATCCAAAGCTTATTGAAATTTATAAAAATAAAGTTAGACCTGGTGTAACTAAGAATACTCAAAAGGAATGTCAGCAACAAGACAAAAACAGTCTAGCTTGGGTGTGTGATACAGAAAGATTTAACATCCACACTGAATGTCATATCAAAAATACAGGATTAAATTGGTCATGTTATAAAATAATAAGAAGGCAATGTCAACCTGTCTGGACACAATGCATGTGTGTAGTAGTTGGTATTTAAAAGTTTTAGAAACCATCCTGTATTGAAGGATTTTATTTGTAATGGCTATTATCATATGGTAATGAAAACTGATCCTTTCATGTGTGTCTCTGTGTGAAAATACGTTGTAACGGCCTGAAGTTCTCATAACAACAGAAAATACTCCACCATTTGCTTTACTAGCAAATTAAGATGGCATAACATGGGTAGAACAAACACATAAAGTGGTGTACTGAAGAATAAAAAAAACTGAGTAAGAAAGTCATCAAATTTTGCATGCAGAAATGGAATGTTATTTGTACAGCACCCTCTATTGCTGTGAGATGAGAAGTTCCTCCATACTGATCCTTCCTCGATGTCTAGAAACCTTGTAGCGGGCAAGATCCTTTCTTGTCACTATTCCTATAACCTGATGGAGAAAAACAGCTCTTATAAAACTAAAGTAAACAATAAGCATTTCACAAGCATACAAATTGTCAAAACTTTAAAAATGAAAATGAACTGTCAACAAAATACTGTTGACTTCAAAGACTACCATGCAGCTGTGCATTATAGTTAATGAACTGGAACCACAGCAACTCAAGTGGCAGAGCATAGGACTCCTAATCCAAAGGTCTCAGGGTTCAATACCTGCCCAGGCCAGCCCTGGTTTGCTGTCTTTGTGTGTATTTGGGAAAGGTACTTATTTTCAATTTCCTCAGCATGATAAATCTAATAATAGGTCAAAAGTGCCATTAAAACTAAAACTAAATTTAAAAATTCTTTATTAATCATAGTCTGACAACACTTCTATGTTCCAAACATGCTACAAATACCAAAATTGTGATGTCACAAAATACAGTAAACCTATCTTGAATGAGTACTATTTTGCAAATTCATCTGTCATGAGTGATCTGACTTTTTAAACATCAGGGAATCATATCAGTGCCATGTGACTGAGGTGTGGCTACATGTTATGGTTCCCTAGGGAATCATCAATGACTTGGACAACTAAAAGAAATCAACCTGGACTAATACCAAGCAATGAATTCACGCTTATATTGAATAGCAGGAAATAAGCACTTTTAAATAACCACACACTGGAAAACAAAATGTTTCATTCAATTTGGTGACTTATAGTCATGTTACATGGGATGAGAAAAGGTGCCCATTGGAAAAAATATACATGCACTGGCACTTGCGTAGTAGTTAACAAGTTGTTACAAGTGTGTAAGTATGCAGTCAGTATTGAAATCTGCTTTAAGAATACACCACCAAAAATAAACATTATCCACGGGCATTTGCATAGTAGTGTACCTAATAAATTGTTACAAGACTGTAAAGATGCAGATTGTATACTGGTCTCACACCATAATGAGTGGTACCTACTGAGCCAGTGATAAACTGCAGACCAGTACACTAATGCCCAGATGTGTATTATATATGATCAGATATATTTTTACAAAATCTTTTAGTCCTAAATTATGACTGTGTATTATCTATGGCTGTTTGTTATACACATCATTTTACAGCAAGTTTTCATTTTTAAAAATGTTTTCTGTCAAGCAGTACCTGATTTCTCCTGTTGATCACCACCAAATGACGAAGACCCAGAGCTCTAAAAAGTTTAAATATCCTGGGTAATGAAGCACACTAAAAAGAAAAAGAATTGATTGATTTGCATACAAAAATTAAAATATTGGAACTATTAGTGAAAATGAAGGTTTGTTGTAAACTTTAGCAAGAGGCCCACATGAACCTGATATTGCTCACCTAGCTTACATAACAGTCGAACATTTTGCTTATCAGGCTTATGTAGTAAGAACACAATCTATTTAAACCATCTCCCAAACTTTATATCATGCAGACTGCACCTATTTTACTGCATTCTGATAAAAACTTCTTTAAAAGGATAAAGGCATAATTAATACGCATGGTCCCATGCCTATAATCAAAGTCATCTCAGATTTTCAAAACATAAATCTGCAGGCAAAGCTTTTTAATTTGTGGTCTACTGAGTAACATGTCTTTCACACAAATTGAATTATCATTCAGCTTTTTTTATTTTATTCCATGGTAATTTAATCTGGAAGTGTTTCAAAAGAAAAGAATACTGAGGTCACTTTTTATTAAAAAAAAATAGAAATAAAAAATATCAATTCTAAATAATTTATAAGGAATGCCACACATATGCACATTTGCTTATAACAGTTTATAAATGACAAATGTTGTAGCATTTAAACATGGCAATACTAGCTACTGTCAAATTCTATTTCACCAAACGTTTTAAACTTTCTTCCTAATATTTAAGAACTTAAAATTTTGCAGAGTTTTTTGAAATAATTCTCTACAAATAAATTTGTAAACTTAGACATAGCCCTTCCCTATGGAACAGAATCAATATTAGAAGTCCCATCTCCTTGACAATTACCCGAAAACGAATATCTACATTTTTGTAAAGAAATTCTGATCTTAAAAACAACACTGCACATAGTTTATTCAAGATTGCAACTGTACATTTGATCTAACAATATTTCTATTTTATACTTTTTTTCAGTTACAGATGACAGATTCTTAGTCTTAATTTCTAAGGTGTATTATTTTGAAAAGTTTTATAAATTGTTTGATAGGAATTTATTCATTTTGAATTCCAAAATTAAATTCATATTTGTTTTCATATTTTCTGCCATGTGAAGAACTCTCTAAAAGAGAGAGAGAACAGGTATTTTAAAAAAACAAGAAAAAAAATGCTTAAATTACATATGATTTAAGAAAGTTTTATAAAATGCATACATCGTGCTCATTAAAAGAAATTCTTTGAACATCTTTATGATTTCAATATACTTACAAACTTATTCAAAATCAGAAGAAAAAAAAATACAATCTCTAGAATGGAACAAGTTCAGCCATTCTGATGCAAGATCACATTAATATGCGAAGATCACTCTCAATACAGAACTCATGTGAGATCTTGATCAGATAGGCCTATGTTCCAGTTGCTATCAAAATATATAATAAATATGCTCTACAGAGTGGCAACAAATTTAGCCAATCAGATGCAAGACAACCTCATTAATATGCATGGATCTTGCTCAATACCACACTTGTCCACGATATTCATGATATAAGCGTATGTTCCAAGTTTAATCAAATGTCAAATCAGAAATGTGGCCTCCAGACTGGAAGTAAACTCAGCCAATCACATATAAGATCACCTCATTAAAATAATAGATCTCACTGATATTCAAACTTATCTGAGATACTTATGATATAAACCTATATTCCTCATCTTATCAAAACTGGATCAAAAACATTGCCTCCAGAATGGTAAGAAGCACATGTTGATAGACAGATGTCTACACAAGGCCATACCATAAACTCACTAGGCCTTACCATTATGGCATAGTGTGCTAACAATGTATCAACAAATATTTCAAGCATAAAGGCTGCATCAGACTTATGACATCATGAACTAAATAAGTCATTTTTAAATGCTTAATAATCGTTTTTGAAAAATGAAAAATAGTGAATACAAGAAATGATGTAAAAATCATAAATTAAACAAATGCTTAAGAACATATTATAATGAGCAGAAGTTAACAATTTGTATTTTCATCATTAAGAGGACCTCTATGCTTGGGAAGGTTTTTGCCAGCAGCTTATGATAATTAACTTTAGTTGAGTCAAATGAGAGAAACTTACATCTGAGATAGTGTAGGTGCCTGGATTCATAAACTCGCTCAAGTCGATAGTAAAGTCTCTTTCATGGGGGGATATGTGAATTTGCTGAAAAATATACCAAAAATTAATATTCTGACCTATACAGTCCTGTTTCTATCTTAACTCCATCCAACCATTTATTTATAGGCACAGCAAAAACTTGCATTCAAAGGTTACATCAGAGACAAGGAAAAATGACTTCCCAATAGTTTTTGCAAATTTTTAAGTCATTTTATGTCGATGAAATTACCAGTATGCTAAATATCTGACAATTCTTTTTCGATTTCTTAAAACATGGCTACAAATGTAGATGTCAGCTGCATATGACTCAGATGTACATGGGCCAGATGTTTTGTTATTATAGGCTACATCTAGTGTAGGTGGACATGACTTTGAAACAGAACAATTTAAGCTGTAGGGGTGGAGTGGTTTGTTATTACAATCAAACTTCCTGCTCCCTATTTTGATTAGAAACTAGTATGAAGTCATACTGTATTTATTAGTGTACACTGTAATTTGAACAAAGAATATTTAAATCCTTCCTTTGACTTTTTGAAAATTTTGTTGGTTCCATCTTTACCCATTAAATCGAATGGTCTACTCCAAACTTGAATGATGCAGAAAACATGTTAGATTTTTATTCTACTGTATACTGTATCCCCAAGAGTTCGAGCTAATACAAGTACTTATCAATCTAAATAATAGTATATCTAATCAGGAGATTTTATAGTTCTCAAAAGATAAGTTATGATAGACATGTCTGGCATATAAAACTGATTCCAGAGGCCTGCTTTCTCCCACCCCCAACTCTAAGCAGCCCTTCACTGTAAGGCAAAAGAGTTTTTTTCCCACAAGTTGGACTAGTCTTCAGTAAGGTGTAATAAAATATCATAAACTGCTATTGTCAAGCTGGAAAACATGCATTTAAAAGTTATTCAAGACTGATTCAGCAACAGTAAACATTGAATTCCACTGAAAAGTTTGTAAAGTTTACTTGAACCTCAATTATCTCCAGTACAGTTTCACAAACTGCAGTTCCAAACCCTACAAAGCTCAATGGCTTCTTGCTATCTCTCAACTGGATGTAATCCTTAAAAAAATTTCTTTACATGGGCTTGGTGATGGCAATCATCTTTAATGCCATATGACATAATCAAATAAACACAATGTCTACTAAACATAATTGTCGCCCTGCCTGCTTCCTCCCCCCCAGTAATATGAATATTCCCTATTATTCTTCTGTACTATTAAAACTTTTTTAACAGCTTATTGTCCCTTTCAGGGCTGTTCCATTAAAACATATACCCCCCGGGGGGAAGGCACTTTCAAAATCAACCAACCCACAACAGAAGCAATTTAAAAAAATTTTGATCCACCGTCAGATATGTTTTAATCGAAAAACACTGCCCCCTACAGAAGCATGTTTTTTTTAACATAATTTCTGGCTATGGGTTAGTGGGTGGTAGAAGCAATTTTAATATTGGGTTGGGGACAGAAGCGATTTAAATGACAGGTGGCTGGAGGTAATCTACTGAATTCTTATAGATCATATAATCTACTGCATATTTTTATTTGTATTCATTCATTATAATCAATCTTTTGTCCTTTTGTTTATTTGTCTGTCAGCCATGTATGTCTCTGATACTGTGAAATCACAAATTTTCTTGGTGGCTTATTATTTGTAGATGTCATTGATCAGTCCCTTAATACTTACTAATTTAATGTCCATGAATATAGATTTTATATTAGAGATTTCTATTCTAATACAGAAATCATGAATTTGTATCCTTACTAAACTGTGTGTTTACTAAAGTGATCACTATGTTTTGCTATTTTTCTTTGTTCTCAGGCATGCTGCTTTTGATTAGAATAATAGTTAAATCTTGTATTGCTTTAAATGCGTGGTCAGATGCTATGATTCCGTTATTATTTTTTTCAATAAATGTTTTGGTAAACGTATAATAAATGATTTGTCAGAAAAAATCATTAATGCCTGTGAAAGTGATGTCGCATTATTTCTGCCAACTTTTACACTATATCATTTCTTGTAAGGGATCATCCATAAAGGACGTCCGCAAAGATGGAGGGAGGGGGTTGTTCAAATGCGGACAAGGGGGGAGGGGGTTTAAAGGACCTTGCGGACGTCCGCACGCCAGTATTTTTTGTTTTGATATTCTGTGTTGAACAGCTGCTTTATGCCTACTGCGTGTATTCCAGTATGTTTTGCAGACGTCCTTTATGGGTGATACCTAAGTATAAATTATTTGTTAATTTCAATTTGTACGATTCGTGCCACAGAATATATATATGAATGGGTTGGCATTAATACATAGGTCTGGCCCCCAGTGCCTGAGGTTGATTACATGGCCCACATATCAACCCTGCTAGATGGGGACGTCCGCAGCCGGGGGGGGGGGGTAAGCCACATGCGAACAAAAGCGGACAAGGGGAGAGAGGGGGTTAGGAAAACAGGTATTATCTGCGGACGTCCTTTATGGACAACCACTAAGAACATATATTTCAGTTACCAACGTCTTATTTTTATGCCTTGTTGCAAGACTAATATAAAGTTTTAAAAAAAAAAAGAAATATAGCAAGTCAAACATTTTTATATCATAAATTATATTTTTAAAAATGGATGAAAGTCAAGGAATCATTTTTTCCCAGAGTATTCGTAAAATCAGTGTCATTGCAGTAACTGTATTGTCGACAGCATCATCATCATCACTGATGGTCTAGCAGTAACATTCTGCACTTTTAATCCAGTTGTCACAGGTTCTGTCTCCCACTTCTAGTCTTTCATACGAGACTTATACATATGGTATAAAGATGATTGTCTTGTGATACAGATCTGAGGGGTTTCCAAGGCAGAGTGGTACAAGATGCTTGTCGTGTGATTACTTGCCTCCAATGTGTTCTTCCTCCACCTAATATACTGTTAAACCCCCCCCCTTCCAAAAAAACAAACCAAACTAAATCAACCAACTAATCAACTGTGGCAACAGCAGCAAAGGTACTAGTCCATCATTTTTGCCACAGCTGTATGAGTTTATAAACTTTGACTCTAGTAATTTTTGTAGACCTTTGAATATTGTCAATTATGCCTTTCTGACAGTTACCTAAAAGTCATCATCAGTTGGTACAAATGGATTTTTCATGGTAAACATACGAGATGGAGAAGTCTTGAGCAATCCTGCATCACATGCTGCCAAAAAGTTTACATTTTAGCTCACTTAAAGTTTCTCTAACAATGTCCATTGTTCCAACCAGAACTGTTATAACTTATTCAAGCTATATTCACCGATATCTGGAGATGTGCATCTGTAATAAATATTTGTAACAAAAGTATGAGAATACATCAGTGTTTTTCAGTGATGCATTTGAACTGAGCAACAACCAGAATCAACAAACCAAGAAATGAAATTATTCACGTCTCTCAGGAAGAAGTACAGTGTATAATCATAATCTTCCAAAAGATTTTTCAATCTTTAAATTTGCCAAATTTTTTTCCAATCATACTGATTCAGTGGACATAATCACCAGAATGGACAGAAACAGACCGAAACAGATATAACCAGAAGGTTAAAATCGATTCGAGTAGCTAAATTCATGTGGTTTAGTTAACTGTACACCCTTTATTGTCTTCCCTTTGACATAATTTCTTACTGAAGCTGAGAAAATAATGTTGAACACATCAAAAAAGAGGCACACTTCTACTCATTATTGTTGTTGTTATACTTCTCCATTCCAGCCTGTTCTTATGATCTTGTCCCTCCCCCCACATACTGTTTGTCTTGTTTATGATATGTATCTAAATTTGTCACTTACTTTTCCTACTACTATACTGTTTGTGAATATGCATATCAATGTGAAATGCAACGGGGAGACTAAATCCAAGATAGAAAACCTCTACAGTTCTGGATGGATTCTGCTTGGATTCCATGTTTCTGCACAAAACTCAAAGTTCAAGACTCGCTGTACTAATTCAGTTCCCATTGTAAACCTGTGCAAACACCATGATATTAAAATTCAATAACTTAAAATTTTGAGTGCTCATGATCACATTTGTATCAGTATAGACACACCTATGAAGACAGCTTTTGTGAAAAGAAAACCATAACAGCTGCACCATTTTCTGGATTGATACAAATTTGAAATGTGTGCTTTCAATACTACACAGAAGAGTCAGCTGCTGATTTCAGTAACGAGTCTTCCAAACTCAGGTCTGTAAAGTGAAAAGAAATTATGTTAATAAAACAATGTCCCTGACTTTTATCAGTTACATGTAGGACAAGCTCTCAAAAGATTCTTTTTACTAAAACCTTACTTTCATTATCAACCAATCAGAGACAATCAAACCATGTATACTCTATTTTATCTTCACTGATTTATAGTATGGTTCTCGTTCTTTCATATCTGTAGTAATGCTAGTCCTTCAACAACTCTCAATGGTTGTATGCCTTTTTCGACCATGCTGACTGGACACACTGTTAAGATAATGTTCAAGTAACAGAAATACCATGGGATAACCAGAGACCAATAAAATCAAATAAAATGGTCAAGTTATCTACCCTGCAGAGATGCTGCCAGGATTTCAGGATTTAATCAAAGTTTTGTGTGTGTGTGTGATCTCCAGTGAGGAAGTGGTGGCAGGAGGAATAGCCATTGTTAAATATCTCCCTAACACTTAAATGTCTGTCACTCTTTCTTACTGTTCCACTCTGTTAAGGCTCTACTGAAATTAAAATACTCAAAGAGATGTCATCTCTAGTTGTATAGCGATTATTACTGTGATGTCATTGGGCATGGTCACATGGTTGTGGTGGGGTCTTGGTTGGGATGGCAGAAAGACCATAGGCTTACTCCGTATTTTACAGCTAATTACGATGTTGTCAAAAGAATTAAAATTTTTCTAACAATTCAGTTGGACTCGGATTATATACTTGATTCATAGTCAATAAATAGGTTCTAAAATTGATGTGTTTATTTTGGAACCATGTTCCTCCATCACATTCAAGATTTGAATATACCAGAGGTGAAATTAGAACAGTTGCATCCTAAATTACTATCATGGCTACTTTAAATGTTATTTAATGTGAGACTTTAATGCCAGAACTCATAGGTTCAGTGATTTTAGGTTAAAAAATGAATTTCTTCCCAAACAACTCAATTTGGTGCAGATTACATTGTTTTTTAATGATACTGAGAATTCTTGATGTGTAAAAATTGCACAAGAAACGAACAACATCAGATCAGGAAATTGATACCACTTGGGAAAAACTGATAGGAATATGCAGAAATAATGACAGTATTATTTAAATGGAATATGTGGTTACAATACAAGTGCTGGTTCTACAACTTTGCAAAATACATCTTGTACAACTATTCTGTTGTTTCTAAGAACACTCTGTAATATGGCCAGAAATCTCGGAAACGCTTAATTACGTGTATTTGGACGCAAATTTTTGATTTGGGACGCAGAAAATTACCCACACAGTAGTTCTCCGTATGCATGTTTTTGTTGCAAACAGGAAAGTTTTGCTAGAGAATAAATATGTTTTAATCACTATGAAAACTAAAGCAATGCTTTTATTTTAGTTTGTTGCTGACTTCTTTGATCAAAGGTCGCCGGCTTGCTTTGATGAAGGTGCGTGTGTTATTGAAGGCGCAGCTAAAGGCTCCCTTTGAAGGACCAAACAAATACCCGTTTGTTATTGCTGTGGCAACATCAAATAATTGTAGAACATTGAGACAATTTTTTTTTTTTCAAATTTCCTGAGTATATATCGGTGCTTCAGAGGTAATCAGTGTTCATTGAAGTTGCAGCAAAACTATTTTTTTTTTGTTTTTTGTCTTTTTTTTTAATTGCCGTTGTGTGGTCGACTGTAGTCATTTCACGTTCCCGCCCTCAGAGGTGGTTGATTGTAGCTAGTCAGTTGATTGGCTAGTTTGATTATATTACAGCATACAGTATCAAGGCCAGATATCAGCATAATCGGATTATGATATAACAATGCACTGTTAGGGTGGTTTGTCAATATGAAATAAGGATTTGTTTATGTAACAATAGATTCCAGTGCATTTTTATATCCAAGTTTGCGGCTTCCTGTCATGGTGCCTTTGAATTTCTCCACTCCAAACCCAAGACTGTATATACCGTTTTTATCAGCCAAAAATGTTGTCGCCAAAAATATCGCCAGATGGTATATTTTGTCGCCAATAAGGAAAACAAAATCACAATTTGCGATACTGGCGAAGCCCAATGCAATCACTGTTATTGATTTCATTTCCGATTGTTGCCGTATAAATATTGCCTGCGAACTCGAAATCAAGAGACTTGGACAAAATGCCGTTTGCAAATTTAGACAAGTATTTTGGGGTTAAACGGAAAAATGAAGAAGATTTCAAAGAGATTCAGAACTGTGCTAAAGTTGCTAGAACTGATAGTTCAGATGCGACAGTAGCCAAGTGTAAGAAGAAAGTACATTTTACCAAATTAGGAGTCCTGGACTCCTAGTTTTAAAATCCTAGCGAGACCTCTGATGGCAATAATTTTTGCACACATGAAGTTGACCCACTTTATACTTTTGTCTCTTGCTAATTAACAGTTTTAGATTTTACAACAAAATTATGCACATTTTACCTTTATCACATCTTTAATACATGATCACAAATATTTAGACTGTAAGAAAATAGAAGTTACAATTTTATTAAAAGTATTGGTACCAGTAAAACTAAAGGAGATGGTAAAAAAGAATCAGGATGAAACAGATTAGTAGTGTAGTAAAGAATCCATATATCAGAATGACATCAAGTATTTTTGCATCAATTTCATCATTAGTTAATGACACTGCTTCAAAATGTTGTGTACTAGATAATAGTAATCCAATTCGTAATACAAATACCAAATGATAGCTTGGAATTAAGTGCCAAAAGGTCTGCAGAAAATATCAACATCCTCAAAATATACATAGGAATAACCAAACACAAACAGGACAAATTTTATCCATCTTGCTTTGAGTTTACACAGTTCAGTCAGTTTCTTATGCTTAATGTCATTTAATTTTTGCACACAGAGAGCATGTACTTCATTTGGTAATACATCTGCATGATATGAAAGTTAGTTCTTTATGGTTGTGCAATTTTCAACATCTCACAGGTATGGCCCCATGGCTTTGGGTATTCTCTTCGCCCCATGGCCTTGGGTATTCTCTTCGATATCTCTGTTCCAAAAAGAAAAGTTTTCACTAACATGAACTCTGCCAAAGATTCACTTCCATGAATCAGTGCTTTGCTGCCTCTTATGCCAGATTTTTTCTCTTCCATAATGCTGTATTAGGGTTTTAAGTCCAACATTCCCATAGTCTGCTTGTTCAGACATGAGTATCTTGAATAAATATAACCGGCATCCTGTCCATCCAACATGTACATCGGACTCGCACTCAACATCAATTTTGGACCCAAAATCACACACTGGTATTTCCAGTGACATTTTCCCAACGTCCAACAGACTGATATACATGAAATTCATTGTCATCATAGCTATCACCGGCCAGTATTTGCCGACTGAAAACGTCGTCTGACGACAAACCCTGTTGTGATTCAGCCATTTTGGTTTCCTGTGTGGCCCTTATTTGAAACATGCATTTGTAAAACTTCCATGATGAAAGTAAGGTTAAAACTCCCATAAATGCTTGTTCCAGGGCCCAATGACCCAATCAAATTTAGTTTAATAGCCATTCATGTCGAACCGAAGTATCCAGCTATTTTAACGTTTGCCTTACTGAATCTGAATGTCGCATCAAGCGCAGCTACACTTCTACTGGCAGCGCGAATTACGTCGCGAAATGCACTTTTAAAAGTTAAAAGTTGAATAAAAATTGCATACTGCGCAAAGCACATTTATATCCGCGACGTTGACGTAATTTGGGGAACGCGTATTACTGCTTTAAAAGTACGCGAATTCGTACAAATTAGGTGCACTCGCGTGTACTGGCATCATTTTCCGACCCAATGTTTTATTCACGTTAGACCGCTAGGAGGGGCTTAGATGCGATTTTAAATATATATTCGTTATTTTTTCTGACAACCCCATCAGCGATTTCTCATTTTGTTAACACAACCCACAACAGAAGTGATTTTCCTAATCAACCTTCCACTGTCAGAATCAAAATAGTTTGAAACACAACCTCCTACAGAAGTTTTTTGGAAGTGCCGTCTCCGGGAGGGGATATATGTTTTACTGGAACAGCCCTCATCCAGAAAATGCATCGTTTGTTGGACACCATTAAGAAAAGAGCAACAGTTTGATCATGCAGACATTTTGCATCACAAAATACATGCAGTTTAAAGCCTCTGAGGTAAAACTGTAATGTTAGTCTGGTTCCCTTACTAACTCCACTGAATCTAATGTGAACCCTGGATATGAATCAAACAGGGACAAGCAAGTATCTGGATTTTACTGCAAACAATCCTATTTTTGTAATGTGTGCTTTCATTCCAAAAGTCAATATTTTAAGTGTAATTTTTGAAAGACTTACAGAAAATCTTAAGGGTTGGCAGTCTACATACATACATACATACATACATGCATAGGGTATCAGAAAAGAAATGAATTTATTTTTACATTATGTTTTAAATAAAAGTTTTGTTTATTTTGAAAAGGACTTTCAAAAGCTTGAATTTAAATTTTACAGTGGTCCCTCACTATAAATGCCATGAGTATATTTCTGCCCATCACATAATGTGGGAACAATCTTAGATCCACTAAGTATACCTCTGCCCATCATATAATGTGGGTACATTCACAGATCCCAGTAAAACTAAGCAAATTTTATTTTACTTTCTGACTTAATTTATTTCAATTTATTTTAATGACTCCTGAGAAGGAATTATAATGTGATTTTATGTCAATAAACACAATGTTTGTTTTTAGTCACTGTAAGAATAGATCTTTGTTGAAACATCCCTCAGTACAAGGGTCTCTCACTTAAAAAATGTGGGTCAGTTGTATGACCTGGTGAAGAGCGTTTTAAAGAGGAAATATGATATGTAGTGAGTATATGCTTCAGGTCGGATCCTCTTGGAAAAAGACATACTTGAATGGGAGGAAATCTAGGATAAGCATCTCTGAAATCTTCAAGCTTCATTGAGGATAAAATCTTGTTATAATCCGGGTTTTCCACAAACACCTGGAACAAACACATGAAGAAAAATTTTCCACAAACTTAAAAAAGTGCTATTATAGCATTCAAATATAATTTAATTGATTAAGTGTAGTTTAAGTAATACACAATGCATCCTTCTCTGGCCCCTTGATCACTCAGTCATCTGATTGGTTCAACATGACAATGTATCTCAATTTAGTTACTAGCTTATGCTTATTAACACTGGCTGCAATGACATCATGTCTGGGCAGAGAAACCAAAGTATAATCCTTTTCCCGTTACTATTTTTAGCTTGCCAAACCTATCCCATAAATGAGTCCGGTACAGTCATGCACATTTGACGTAGGGCAACTCCAGTGACCTATACATCTTTTATGAATAGAGAATTTGTCATTAGATCACCGCAGGTAGTAGTAAACAGTAATATACCAGCCCATTGTTGCTGTGTTGGTTGTAACAGCCGACAACAAAAAGGATGTGAGATAAAGTTCTTCAGGATTCCAAAGGAGGAATTGTTAAGGAATAAGTGGATTGTTGACATCTGCAGAGAAAACTGGCTGCCCACCGATCACACCAGGATATGCAGTAAACATTTCATTAAGGGTAAGATATATATATGAAAGATTTGCGTAGAAATTAAGATATATATGTGAAAACATTGCATGTCTCTGCCAATTAATGTTTTCTTTTTTTCTCCATCTTTTAACGATCGTTTAAACATTTGTGCTGAAGGCGGGAGGATGGGTGGGTGTTTTAGGGACTATGGGTTTCTTGTGTTTATTCAGTTCAAAATAAATGGGCAATCCATAAATGGTTACATGAAAAAAATGCTTAAAATGAAAAAATGCAATTAGATTTCATACAATTACTTTTGTTTTGTAGCAACCAGTTGATTTTTTTCTTTCTTATATATATATATATATATATATATAGGTTGTCCATCTAGAGACCCAGGAGACCCAGACTTCGTGCCAACAATATTCAGCTACACTCCTGTTGGCAAAAAGAATGACCATGTAGATTTGGCCAAATTGTAATTCTAGCCACCTGGTAACATCATCCACCCACCCCTCTCCTTTCAGCAATGGATCGTCCAGTTTTGTAAGTTCTATCTGATGCAGTTTGTGCTCATATCTACTTTTCTCTGTATTAGGAAGGTTACTGAAATATGCACTCATGATTTGCCAACACACTATTTCTGTAAAACGTGTACAGATGTCAAACCTTTACGTCTTTGTCAGAAACTTTCTACACGAACATACACACTGTTAATGACGACCTCTTAAAAATTGCCCTACGTTGATTGTGCATGCGTTAAACATTGGCGTGGAAAAATCCTGATTTGACTTCCGGAAAAAGATCTATACAAAGATGGGCCCAGTAAAGGGCCAGAGAAGGATGCATTGTTTATTACTTAAACTACACTTAATCAATTAGATTATAATTTATATATACATACAAACATGTACACCCAATTTCATTGTCTACCTGAAGCTGCTTTTGCTTACTGTATTTTCTCTGTTTTCAGATCCTGTTTGTTTTTGGACACCAAACATTATTTGCAAAAATAATTTCTTAATAACATGTAAGTTTTGGAAGGTGTTTTATGATAATTTTTTAACTGGTGTTGTTGGACACAATCAAAGGAGACCTAGTGTCTTTTTTCAAGTACAAGTTGCAACCTGTTTTCCACTAATTAAAACAAAGTTTACTTCAATCAGCTGCAAATAGGTACCTAAGTATCTCATAAAAAAGTCTTGTGCTTACTGAGCAGGAAATATTTAATGTGATCAGGAATTAACCACTAACAAAAATTATACTAAATATATTATGTCACTTGTCATGAACAATTCACCCAGTTGTCTGTTTTTTATGGTCACCATATTGTCCAGGTCATGACATGACACTGTCTCTAAAAGTGAGACCCAGTGTGGGATCAAAACTGTTTATGACAGTGAATGAACAATTATGTCAGGAAGATTAAAGTTGATGTATTATCATGCAGAATTATATTTATCCAAATTTACAGGATAATGATTTGTCACTTTTTTTTTCTAATGACCTGATTCACTTAGGAAAAATATTACTGGTTGTCAGTGCAGACATCATTACACCTGAGTCCATGTTATTGTGTTATTAATCAGGTGTGACAGTCATGTCTTTTATCAAAGACCACTAATGGTAATATCTGTACTGTAATGAGCAGCCACAATCATCTATTTGTTGTCACTATATTATACCCCAATGAGCCAGTTTGGATTAGTTAATTCAAAGGAAATATTGAAAAAACCCAAACATTATTCTAATTTACAAGTGACATTTCCTGGCAGTGTTGTGGATTTGATGTCTGTTCAGTGATTATGTAAAGTCCAGTACTTATTTAAATATAGATGTGTATCAGCTTCAGCAACTGTGTAAGTGATATGAATAGATGTGTATTAGATACAGCAACTGTGTAAGTGATGTGTGTGTGTGTGTGATTTGGATTTTTAACATAGCTTTAACAATTTTTCAGTCATATCATTATGATGTCTGCAGTGTAGCAGTTTATAGTGATGTCTAGCACTGAGGCATCATGCCGCAGACATGTAGCATGATGTCCCACCCAGTCACATTATCCTGACACCAGGCCGACCAGTCCTAACACTAACCTCTTAATGCTGAGCGCCAAGTGAGGCAGCTTTTAGTACCATTTTTATAAGTCTTTGGTATGACTCTGCTGGGGATCGAACCCACGACCTCCCGTATCCGAGGCGGATGCTCTAACCACTAGGCCACTGGAGTGGTCTGTAAGTGATGTGGATAGATGTGTATTAGATATGGCAACTGTGTAAGTGATGTGGACAGATGTGTATTAGATATGGAAACTGTGCAAATGATGTGGACAGATGTGTATTAGATATGGCAACTGTGCAAATGATGTGGATAGATGTGTATTAGATACAGCAACTGTGCAAGTGTTGTCTGTTTAATATTCATTAAATAATAAAGATATAAAAGTTTGCCATTTTTACTTCATGGAAAGAATAATTTTTGTAAGTGCTAATTTCATTGCTGGGACAACAAATTCTATATAGATTTTGGACACCAAATAAATTTAACGTATCTGGACAGCAGAAAAATATAATTTATTTAAGCTCTGTGAAAACAAACAGAAAATACAGTAATCATACTAAACAAGGCTTTTGTCAAAAGTCCAAAAAGTGCAAAAGTGTGTAAAAAGTTGAAGTGCTGTAATGTTCTGATGTGTAATCCAGTTATCTACATATGAAATATACGCATACTAAAATTTAATTTATCCACCTCCAAGGACAAGAAGATAAATGGTTTTTCCTGAGACCTGCTTATTTCTCATTAGTGCCCTAAGGTCAACTTTCAATGTCATCCAACTACGGACTGTATATTCAATGCAGTCATTGTCAAGGACACCATATCATGGGATTCTGCATTTAAAAATGCCTCACCAGTTAGTATGTCTTTAGGAAGGTTTGATAGCAAAATCCACTGCAAAAAGGCAAGCTGGGGGTGTCAAAGGTTGCTATTGACAATAACACCAAGGGTAAACTACCAAATCACCTTGTTTCCAAGGCAAATTGCCAAATATAAAGCGAAGGTTTATCACAAAGCATTTTTGTTAAATTTTTACAGATCAAAAAGATACTGAGAAGACAGAATTTTTTTCCTAACATTTTCTGAGATCACACTGCAGATATGTTGGTGTATAGTAATACTAGACTGGTCTTCTTATCTTCAATATAATAAAAGTGGGGAGCAGAGTAAGTGGTAACCAATCTACTTGACCAATCTGACTGCCCAAGTGCTGGTTGTTATTACAAACATATTTAGGGCAAGCACCCAAAAATCCATACTACAGTTGCTCTCAGCTGACTTTTCAATTAAAATTCAATTATGTATTTCTTCTGTCATCAAGTGGATGCTGAAAATTTTCCTTTTTTTCCTCAATTTTGATCAATATTTGTGAAACTAAAGGGCTTTTCTTGGTTGGGAACAAGCTTTTCCTTTCTCCAACTTTTCCCCAATTTCATAGTAGCATGGGAACCCTGGACTGATGCTCTACTCTCTGAATCGAGTTTCCAGGAATTCAAGATCATTTCTTTTAAGTGCTGAGTGTTGAAACTCTGATATTCTTGAGCAACAGGATTTTCAAATTAGCCACTATGGCAACCACATCAGATGTAGGATCTGCACCATTTTCATTTAAGACAAACTAGACACCATTGGAAGACTTTTGGTGAAGACCCCATCTTGATCATCCATTCAAGAGAACCAATAACAAGATTCTGAATATGTTCATTGTGGTAGCCATATCAGAGTTCAGATCAGCAACATATTCACTCAAGACCAACTAAATTTCAGTCTTCTGGTTAAAACCTCATGTCATTATGACTTTCCAATCTGGATAATCAGCAATGACAAGTTTTTGATGATGGCTGCCATGGTGGACATAATGGATAATCAGCACCATCTTCATTCAGTACTGACTATAATATCAATTAAATCTTATGGTGAAAACCTATTTTTAATATGATTTTCCATCTAGAAGTAGTAGTGATAAGCTTTTCAAGACTGCCACTCCTGTTGCCATATTGGATATCAGATCAGCACAATTTTACCTGAGGCAACTAGACACCATAAGTGTTCCAGTAAAAACCCCATGCTGATATGATCTTCTGTTTCAGGAGTAGTAATAACAAGATTTTCAAGATGGCTCCTATGGTAGCCATACTGGATGTCAGATCAACACTAATTTCATCATTAAGTACCAACTAGACATAAATCCTTCAGTGAAAACTCCATGTTGATGTGACCATCCATTCAGGTCATATAGTGATAACAAGATTCACAAGTTGGACACTGTGGTGGCCATATTGGAAGCCTAGGCAACACCTTACTGAACATCAGACTGGCACAATTTTCATTCAGGACCAACAAGATATCATAAAAGTCTTTTTCTTGAAAACCCCATGTTGATATAACCATCCATTCCAGATGAGCAGCAATAACAAGATTTTCAACATGGCTGCAGAAGGAACCATCAGCCCACAGGAAGCTACTGGTAAGCTTTCTCACATTGACCGAGCCTAAGTCTTGAACCCAAGCAAACAGAGGTGAGACTGCAGTGATCAGTAAAGGTAAGCATTTTAGAACATGCAACCAGCCAAGGCACCGACATTCAGAAGTGGTAATAACAAAATTTTCAAGTTGGCTGCCATGGCAGACATATATGATATCCGAGAAGCACCATTATCATTTGGGATTAACTAAATCTTGGGATGTATGTGCGTGTGTAAAGCTTCATGGCAATCCTCCAAGTAGTTTAAGAGAAGCAGGCCTCCCCATAAACTCTTATGGTCTATGGCCATTAGAGAAAGATTATGACATAAATACAATAGTCACATTTGGACTGGTAAGAGATGCAGTAATGCAATAAACACAAATAACTACAAAATAATAAGGCTTGACTGTTAAGCAATACACTCTAACAACTGGAAAATAAGGCATGGCAGTTAAACAATATACCATAAAAACTAGAAAATTAGGTATGACAGGTAAACAATATATCTTAACAAGAAAATAAGGTGTGAGAGTTAAACAATATACCATAAAAACTAGAAAATTAGGTATGAAAGGTAAACAATATACCTTAACAAGAAAATAAAATGTGACAGTTAAACAGTATACCATAACAACTAAAAAATAAGGTGTGAAAGGTAAACAATATATCATAGCGAATAAGATATGGCAGTTAAACAATACACCTAAACAACTAGCAACTAAGGTGTGGCAGTTACACAATATACCATAACAACTAGAAAATAAAGTGTGGTTTCCACTAATCAAGGGTAACTTTTGTTGAGTTTATTTTCAAGGTTGGCATAATTCTGAGGTAAAATGTATTTTTAAATAAAAATATTGGTATACACACACACACACACACACACACACACACACACACACACACTTGTAACATGAAAATGTTGAATATTTTTGGAATAAATTTTGAACCTCTCAAAGTTTATATTGACAAAGAATAAATTCCTTTTCTCTCCAGTGACAACTGATTTAACAATTATATTTTCACATAAAATTTAGAATATTAGTCTTTATTCAGTGAAGAGTTTGTTTTTTCTTCTCCTTACAACATTTTAACTTATGTGCACAAATTATATGTATTCAATATGACAACTTACTGTCATGGCTGACTCACTTTCCAGGTATGCTTAATTTTGAATTTCTAGAATATAAGTTTGACCTTAATGTGTTGCTGTGCCCTTGAATGGGAAAAGATTATGACACCTTGCACAACAAAGCAAATGAAAGAAAGATAGGAGGAAAGGTGATTGGAAATATAAATATATAAATGTAAAGGGACTTAAATTCTTACCTTTCGTTTCAAGAGGATTATTAGCTGTGATCGTAATATAAGTCCTTGATAAGTCCCAAATGTTTCTGTGCTATCACTCTGCAATATACAGTAAGTGGATAACAATTTGATAAGCCTAATATTAAGATAAAATGTTATACAAATTAAATGTGAATATTAATTTTAACTCTATTAGTCACCATATGCAGATGACTGCATTTGGTACTATGGTAAAACCTGTAAACATTCGAACACTTACAAATTATTTTTATTTGTTCAAGATTTTATGTGATTTACAATATTCTCCAAATCTAACCATTCAAGAGTTCTCTGAAGGGACTGACGATATACTGTCCAAAAAGAATTTCCAGAATTCAAAGTAAGACCATTTCTTCTTTCTAACTGCTGAGTGTTTATACCATCTATGATATTCATGAACAATAAGATTTTCAAATTAGTCACTCCATTTGTGTATTGTGTCACTGTGTTCATAAGCTCACTGAAATACAAAAATCCAAGCAGTGACTTTTAACATGGCCCCAATGTAAAATCAGTCTGGTTTTCAAATTCATTCACAATAGCGAGGACAATCTGTTGGTAGTCAGTTCAACACTATTTTGAGTTTTTGTATCACTTAATTGTTAATTTGTTGTTCAAGATGTTTTCTGAGGAATAGTTAAGGGGAGCTCATATTGTTTGTTCAATTCAGGTCAAAATGAAGAAATATGTGCTTTCTCCCAATGCTAAGAAACCAGTGGTTAAGAAATATGAGACTCAGAAATGCATCTGAAGTTCAACCCCTGAACTTCCTCCTTGAGGTGAGGCAAGCTATTAGTTGTATTGGGAAACAGACAGGTGCATGCAGCCACAGTAAAACAAACTTCTTTGCAGGCTGTGCTTGCTTGGTTTGTCATTGCCAAATCTAATGCTGATACAAAGAGCACAACCTCCATTCTTCACAACATACAATGTGACTTAAAGTAGATCTGAACCAGACAACTATTGAGAATCTGTTATGTGTAATAATGACAATGAATGTCATTGTGGATTTCATTTTTTAAAAATCTCTGCAGTGAACTATGAGACACACAACTCTTACTTATTCATTTAATTGACAATTTACTGACTCACTTTCATTCATTATTGTAACAATTTACATCAGAATATAAAAAGAAAAAAAAAATTTATGTACAATTAATGTGACCCATGAATACTCATCTGAGTGATAAAATTCTTTCTTTTCATCATTAATGACTAACAAAGAATTTTACAGGCTCATCACAACAGAGATATTCTTTCATAAACATTATTTGTATTATATCAGTATTACTACAAAGTAACCTACTACGTATCCTGATGTTTTGAAATAAACCTATCAACAGATAATAAATCTGAAATGTCTCCAAAAGGATGCCTTTCTCCATGCTGTCCTGCTAAGAGAATTTGGTTCATGATGCAAGGGCAAATTTCTATGTCAAACCGTGACCACAGCCTTGGAAAAAGGTGAAAATTAAGCCCCCCTACCAAATCTGGTTTGAATCCATGAAGACCCATACAATATCTGGTTTGAATCCATGAAGCCCCATACCTGATTTTGGTTTGAATCCATGAAGACCTTCAAATATCTGTTTAGCTGAAACAAAACTGAGTTATACTCAATCAAATTTTAATAGATAATAGCGAAATTCAAACTTCACTCACGTTGTTTTAATTTAGACTCCATTCAAGTTCTTTCAAGTTACTTGATGGAAACAAATTTAAAGACAGACAAGACAACGGATACATTTAATCTGGAATGGATGGAGACGGGGGCGAAATATCCCTCTTCATAGTAATATGAGGGTGAAATGGAAAGGTTATTTTAATGTGCTGATTTACCTGTTCTGTCGAGGGGTCATAATCTCGGACCACAGGGAAGCCATTGTGTGTCTCATTCTTCAATATGTCTACAATTCTCCCTACCTTCTCCACTGTGCGGAACACACTGACTGGGTGACTCATTACCTCTCTGAAACAGTGAAAACAGCCCATCTGATTCTGTATCAGCATGCCATACAAAACACCTTAATCATTTGGAGCAAAAAATGTTTCTTTTAAAATACACACCAAATGCATAATATGTCAAGAGTACATCAACTACCCTGAAATTCTAACCCTCCCTGGTTGAAAAAGACCTCCACCCATTCTTTTCACCAGGCTTCCTGCAAACTTAAGAAGAACAAATTCCATGAATTTTTAAAATCTTTTCCAGTGCCATTTCACAAAACTCAAGGACCACAATATCTATGAAATAAAACAGTTTATTGATTGTAATTGTGCCATGTTCAAAACAAATTTTTGAATCTGTGTTTGGCATTCTATGCAATTAGCAGTTATCAATGTTTTAACTCCATTGTCAGAAATTCTATGATTTTTTCTTAACTTTGCAAGGTTTTGAGAATTCCATGACTTTTCAAGGCCATGATATTAATTTTTTTAAATTCCAAAACATTTCGAAGATTTTAGGACCTGCATGAACCTGTTTACTTGTTTTTGAACCAAAAGTGCTAAAAAGTCATGTGCTTGCTGAGACAGAAGTCAAGCAAGAGTTGTCTCCACTTGGATAGCAGGTTTAGTGCCAAATCTCCTCAATTTTGACTTACTACTGAAGTTGATTTGCATGCTCTTCCAATGATATATCAGTGGGGATGACTTACCAGTTTTCCTGTATATCTGTTTCTATGAGTTTTCATGGATGCATCAAATGACAAAGAGAATCAAAGTATTGAGAACACAGACGGCTTGGAGGATTCCAATACTGTATTCATGAAGTTCATCATCCTCAGTCAACACAAAAATAAATTTTGATTCAAAGAGGATTCTATCATGCTTGCTTTATTTCCATTAAACTAATATCCATACTGAACAATGTTATTCAACTGAATAAATCACAACTTTCAAATCTCTCACCATCTGTACTAGCTTATAAATCAAGTCAAACTGCAAAAAAAAAAATGAACCTGATCTGCCACAGCATAATGTGCCTGCATACCAGGGTATATGTTGTTTGTTCTACTGATTATGTCTAACAAATTGCACAGACCCAAATCTACCAGCACATTATGCAATGGCAGATCTGGGTCTATGCAGTTTGCAGTTGGGCTCGAGTTATAAGCGAGTATATACAGTATATGCAAATCAGTTTCTTTACTATTAAGAATCAAACTCTGAGTTTGAGTGTGCACTCTGGCTTAGGATCATGTTCCATTTTCATCAGTATAAGCAAATAAATACCAACATTTCTCTTACAGAGATAATGAAATTCTAATGGTCCTTGCTAGACATGTTTTCCTGAATATTAACATGGCAGCCATATGGTTGTGAAATTTATAAAAATACTCAAGTGAAATATAACAAGCTGTGACAAAAAAGAAAACTTTTATATACCTATTTATTAAATGTACCAGAAAATTTGTCATTTCTGGTTACGGATTTGCTGCTGCTTTCATGTTAGTATTACCCTTCCATGGCAACTGATTTCCCCTTCAATTATTTATTTATTTACAAATGTATTTCTTTCCAAAACTTATACAACAGAATTTCAAATAAAATAGAAGCTGACATAATGATACTTGAGATGTCCAGTTGCTCAGAGTATGTGCTGGGGTCAACCTCTGATCTACTGTACATGTCTGTATCGTGGCAGTAACCACTCTGACTGATCATTTCCTCTCAGGATTAGGATTTGTGTCCCCTGACATATTTTGACCAGTCTTCAAAGTCAATGGGCTAAAAAGGCTACATACAAAAAGTGCCACATTATTAGAAACACAAACTATTCATAGTAACAGATAATAGACACAATGCCATATACTTGAGATCTGAAATGATTCTAAGCCAAAAAAATACCTTGTAAGGTACTTAAATGAAATTATATTTTCTTGTATCTTGCAATGCATGTAAACATGGCGCTAGAAGTGCTCTTTCACACATCATTTTCAAGATACTCTACATCATAATTTTAATAGCTGTTCAGTACCAGTGCCACAAAAAAGTGGTATAGTAGTATGAATAACTGCCAAAAATACTTAACAAAATTTGAAAGCGCTTAGCATCATTCAGGGTTTAGTTGCATGCCATATAAAAAAATTAAAAATAATACTATTTTCTGTCAGTCATGCTTTGATTGTCGCCAGAAAAAGCATATCATAAGCTGCATCATACCAAAGCACATGTATATGACTAGAATTAGCCATGTTATGACTCTATGGTCTTAAACTAAGTAACAGAAAGAAGCAAAATCATCACATTTTGCAAAACGTGATGAATAATTTAATTTTCTAAGTTATAAATGAAAATTTAAGAGGAACTTAACAGTATTGTGAATTAAATCCAAGATTATCCTAAAAATTTCTATCACAAATCCAAAAGAATAGAGAGTTCTGAATGAATTCCAGTTCCTGAATGTGCTGATGTACTAATATCCTAGAATATGCTGAAATGTCAACTGTCTTGATGTATCTCAGTGGAATTTTAAGAATGTCTTTGAATAAATTCACAATAATCCCAGAATAATATCTTAGTCAAAATTGAAGAGCACTTTGTACTTCCAGTGAATAATCCAAACAAATGAGTCCTCTCAAATTATGTCTAAACACAACATTAAATACATCTGCAGACTGATTTAAAACAAGAACATAAGAATGAATTAACAATCCACTTCTTCATCCTTATACACACCCTACAGCTCTATGCTGCAATATCTTCCTTCTCAATCTATGTTGCAATACCAAGCACGACATATTTCGCAAAACATCCTTGTCGCAACAGAACCCACTTGACATAATCACCCAACTGGAAATTACCCCAAACTTGTAAACAGGTTCATTATTAAGACTGAGTTTTAAAACTTGTCAACAACCTATTTACAGCTCAATGCAATCTATAGGCATGCACCAAAAGTAAAGACACAATATAGATATACATAACACATGTATGTGACTAGAATTAAGCTAAATATATTTTGCAAAATGTTCTATTGGTGAGAAAATCCAATATGTACAATGACATTTTATGATATAGAGATTTTCTTTGTCCTACAAATGAACAATTACAAGACATGAAAACCCACCTAAAAGTTAACGCACACCTACTCAACATAAAAAAAATCTTGCAGCCACACAGATTACCTGCCTCTTGTCAAAAAATATATTTTAAAACTTCTTTCTTTCCAAACCAAACAATGAAATGACTACTGCAGAGCCTTCATGTGCAGTTTGCTTGTATTGTCTGAATAGGTATCAAGGATGAAATGGTCCAATGATATGTATAACAATAAATTACTTTACATCACATGATCTGCAAAATGTAATAAATTACTTTACATCATATATTTGTGATTTTTCAGTAACACTTTGCTTTTTTGCTGTTCATTTTGTTGTTCTACAAGGGTCACGAGTTTTCTATTAAATGAACATACTACATGACTCCAAGTTACTGGCTGAGCAGAATAACATACCGTTTCACTCGCTTTAAAGTCGACTCCAACTGCAAACTGCATAGATCCAGATCTGCTGGCACATAATGTGCTGGCAGATCTGGGTCTATGCAGTTTGTTAGAGTAATCTGTAGAACAAGCAATATAGACCCTGATCTGCAGATGCACTATAGGATTACAAATCCGGATATATGCAGGTTGCAGTTGGACCCAATTTATAATTGAGTATATATATTAGCTGTTTAACCTATTCATGGAAAATTCATAAGGGCATAGTCCACTCAATAAATACATATTGTTCTGCATGCTCCTTGTATATGTGATTTGGAGGAATCAACTTGTTCACATCCAGTATGCACAGTGCATGTACAGCATTAGATCTATTGTCTGGTTTTGTAGAACCTAATGCAATGCAACTTCAGGGTCAAATTACCAAGTTAAGCTGGTCAAGCTATATTTGCATACATGTCAATTTAAAGAAATGAAATTGATCCACTGGAGACTTACTTTGCAGATATGTTGGAAGACATGACTGGTGGCTCCCAACCCAGCATTGGAACACCCTGTATATGGATATGCATATCATAGATTCCCTGGAAACAAAAAAAGGATACATTTGGCTATTATTACCATATCCACCTACAGAGTGCATGTCCCTCCCATCCCAGCAATGGAACACCATGTACATGAATGTGCATTTCACAAATCCATGGAAACAAAATAATATCATTACAATGGTCATTATTACAATATCCCTCCAATATGTTTGTGGCTCCATTCCAGCACAGGAAAACCCTGTACATCAATGTGCAATCCACAGATCAATTGAAAGGAAACAATATTATATTGATTACTTATAACAATATCCACATACAGCATGTTGCTCCCATCCTAGTCAGGAACACCTTGTATATAGATATGCATTCCACAGATCCATGGAAACAAAAGAATATTGTTATATTGGTTATTATAACAATATCCACCTATAGTATGTATGTAGCCCTTAGCCCAGCATTGGAAAACCTGTATAAAATTTGTGTATAATGCAGATCTTTGGACAAAAATGAGTGTACTTTAATTGCTCATTAGAACAGTATCCTTTATTATCTTGTGCAAAACTTGAGGTATAAACAGCTAAATGTAAATTCATTTATTGTTCTGGATATCAATTTTCCTGGTCTTGTGAAAAATGACATTTACATCAGTACTTCTACTCATGTAAGGGGAAGGAGGTCTTTTTTGTCTTCAAAGATGATGTTTGTTTGTTAGGTCTATTATTCTTGGTTTGTAGCAACCACAGAATCAATAAATATTGGTATTTTTAAGGATGTAATTATTCTGTACAGCAATACATGTAAGATATAATTCCAGTTGATATGAATTGACTGTGTTCTGTGCCATGCAATGGGCTGTAAAACATCATGTGATGCTGATCCAGAAATATTTAAATACTAGTAAATTCTAGGGCCTACTTTCAGTTTCCAATCAATTTCCAGTGCTCTTCTATCCGGCTTTGCCTGTATCAACTTCTTACATCATCACAATAGCATCACCCTCCCCCATCAATGACTTCAGATAAAATTTGGCAATGACAGACAAAAAAACTCTAATTAGAAGTTTAAACACTGCAATCGCAAGTCCTACCAATACAAATACTCACTAATGTTGCCAAATAAAGTTTGCAGCAGGCATAAAGAGCATAAAGCACTGTAATTTTGCTTCATATTGTGTTTTCTATCAGCCGTTATTTAGGGTCATGGTCATATGAAACAAGCTCAGCAGTTCTCCCTAAAAGTACATTCTACTTATTTTGGTGGTGGCTGGGAAAAAAGACTGAACCACACAGAAAATAAGAACAATGAATGCTAAACATATAAAGTATGTTTGCTTGATAAAAAAATTAATATGACTCGCATGAACTCTTGTGTTGTGATTTTGTATGGGTAAGGTAAAATTTGCTTTCCAAGGGTAGTTGATACACTTAGTTCCATATCAATGACAAATGATATGGACTAATGACCCATGCCTAGTGAAGATGGGGCTTGGTACTCTGCCACAGTGTGAAGAGACTGATAAAAGGAAACAATAGGCTACCATATATACTTGCTTATAAGTTGAGTCAAACTGCCAACAACAAAAATCCAGATTTGCTGAGGCATAATGCACTTGCACAGCAGATCAGGGTCTATGTTGTTTATTCTACTGATTACTCCTATTAAACTGCACAGACCCAGATCTGCTGGCACATTATGCAATGGCAGATCTGGGTCTGGACAGTCTGAAGATGGACTTGTCTTATAAATGAGTATATACAGTAGATAAATTTAAATGCTTTGTTGATGAAATTCACTGATTTGATGACAGAAAAGAGGAAAGTTGTGATTATAGGATTCATGGATCATGACTGAATATTTATTGAAGTGCAAGTCCTATGGGCTTTATTTAATTTCTGAGTGATTAGGTAAAAATTTACACTTCAATAAATACCCAACTGTGATCATTTAATCCAGTGGTAATCATTACATGGTACTTTATAAATACTCACACTCATAATTCTGACAATATTGAGATGTACAGATAAATATTAAATTACTATATTTCTCCTGTAATGGAGGACAGCCTCAGAAATCTATCAAAAGTTTGGGGGTTAGCCTATTACAATACAAAGATATATACTTAGCAAAATATTTTCCAAAATTTTGTAAAAATGGGTGTAGGTTTATTATCAAACACTGGCTTATCATCAAATAAACAAGGTACATTAAAATTTTTAACAGGAAAGAATTTTTTTTTACCATTTTAACATCAAGTACTTTGGGTCCATCTCTCCAAAACTTTAAGCAGCAAGAAAATAAAATCCCTCAGATTTTAGAAGTTTTGAAAATACAGCATGCTACAATAGCAAAATGCTGAAAAACAAGTATTATATTCTCAGGTTTAATTAAGTAAGCCTTCATGCTTTTTCACTTCAAGCATTACTGAAGTCCAAAGTGTAACCAAAATTTATTAGTTTCTTGCAACCAGTCAAGCTAAATGATAGATAAAATCTAAAGATACTTTTATTGATCCTATCTGAAAATGTTTCATCCATGACCTTTCAAAAGCACTCGATATTAGAAATGTGTCCAATAGCTGAAAATAAGATGGAATACTGATTAATATGTAACCCTCATCCCAAATTTCACCCTTGTGACATGACTTGTAATGGAGTTACATTAAATTAATCAAATTAAAAGTTTAATCATTCTTGAATGCAAAATGTACACACAAAAACACTTACACTCAACCTGAAAATGGTACACATAAAAAAAAATTCAGGATCTGTAATCTTACCTCATTGAAGTAATCCCCAACCCATTTGGCAATAATCAATACAACCATGATGGGAAATCCAAATGTAACATTGCCTGTGGCTTCCACAATTATCACCGTCAAGCTGATGGTCATTCTCACAATACCACCTAGTGAAGGATTTAAATATGCATTATATATAGACAAGGTTTCTGTGAAACATAATGTCTTGACTTTGAGCAGTGATACTATGTAGATTACCTGGCTTTTAAACAAATTAATACAAATCTTAAGATGGTTTGTAATATCAACAAAGACACCACAAAAGTGACAGCCATTAATGCCAACAATACAAAATGCAATGGACAGGAAAGGTCAGATAAAGTTGTCACTATAGCCAAAAAAAACTTGTCTGAAAAATTATAAACTAGTGCAAATGAAATGGTTCACCATTATAAAATCCCATTTTTCACTGCATATTCCAACCAACCAACCCCACCAACACATAGTTATCCAGCACTCATTAAGAAATATCCAACACATATATGTATTCCTGTTAGGGTTGAAAATGAGAAGTTTCATCAGAAAATATTTGAAAATGTTGTTGTATGGTTTAATGCCATTTTTCAGCACAAGATAGGTTACATGTGGCAGCCAGTATAACTAGTGGAGGTAGAACCCTGGAAAACCCTGGGAAGAACCACCGAACCACAAGAAGCTACTGGCAAGCTTTCTCACACGTTAGCCAAGCCTGAGACTCGAACCCACGCAGACAGAGGCGAGACAGCTGTGATCTGGAACAGTGACTGCTTTAGACCACTGGGCCACTCGGGGCCCCATTTGAAAATGTAACTGTAATTTAAATTTCTGTACATCTGACTTTTTGACTTCTTCAAAGGGATCTAACATGTAATTTAAAGTTCTGTACATCTGACTGCTGACTTCTTCAAAGGGACCCCAGTTGTAATTTAAATTTCTGTACATCTGACTTTTTGACTTCTTCAAAGGTATCCCAGGTGAAGGAGCCAATAAAGACTCTTCTCTCAAAGATGATCACCATGAGACAACATAATTACAAAGTTTCACAACTTTTCACCCCACACTTGTTTTCTTCAGATTTGGTAATGGACAGATGGATGGACAGATGCAGGGTATCACAATACCCCCAATGCTTTTCAATATTTGTGGAAATATGTTTTCTTTTCTTATATTATTTACTGCATGCAAACAAGAAACATGCTCCAAGTAACAAGATTACATGAATCCTTGCCAAAAGTAATAAACCACCCTTTTCCAGATAAGTGACTGCATGAAAACTGCACACAGATAATGTACCATAAGTCAGGAACCTTCATTAATGTAAACAGTTCATACAAATTATTTCAGTTCCTAATAGCAAGACTTTCATCTGCATAAGGTTCCATTTACCTTCTAAAACTAAGTAGTTAAAAGACAGATCTCATTCCCAGCCATACCCTTTCTGATACCAGACAGGCACTTACTACCGGGGATCAATTACTGTCCAAGCGGCATATCTCAAAGCAAGTGCTAAGAGCAATTTCTCAACAGCAACTGATGTTTGTTTTACTTGTGATTTGATGCAAATAGCTGTGACTATCCTGTTCTGCATCATGCAGTGGAAGATCTCTATCTATGCTGATTACAGTTGGCTTTGCAATGTACAAGTGTACATATATGCACTGTAAAATATTACATTGCATAATTATGGAGAACAAAGTAACAGCATTTTAAAGTCATCACTTTTATTTTGTGTGTGTGTATATATATATATATATATATATATATACACACACATACATACATATATATATATATATATATATATATATATATATATATATATATATAAGCAAAGAAAAAAAATCAGTAAAACCTAAGTAAACACCTCAATATAAACGACACTTGCTCACATAAGACAATTAAGACCACTGTCATTTCCTTAACATAGTATAATCTCAATATAAAGGGCATTTGGATCCATAATGGACAACATTTACATTCCACTGGTCATTCCCTGATATAGCTGACACCTCATATAAAGGACATTTACAAATCCCTTGTCATTTCCTTAATAAAGCTGATTCCTCAATATAAAGGACACCTACTGATATTGAACAACATTTAAGACCCATCATTTTCTTGATGCAGTTGACACCTCAGTATAAATGACCCATCTGATATAGGACATTAAAGCCCCCTGTTCATTCCATGACACAGTGGACACTTCAATACACAGCACAACTTTTCATATAGGACAACATTAAAGAACTCCTGTCATTTCTTGATATAATGGACACCTCAATATAGAGGGCACTAGCTTATACAGGACATTTAAGAGCCCCCTGTCATTTCCTTGACATAATTAACCTTTATATAAGGACACATGCCCATAAATAAACACATTTTATGGTCCCTTAATAGACAGGTTTCAATGTATAAATTTTGTTCATTCTCACCAAGCTGAGCCGCTGCTCCTATCAATGAGTATTTTCCGACATCAACCCAGGTCTGAAATATAAATTAACAAAATTCAGAGAGAGCTTTAAACATAATGCATTTATTCATAATTTATAATTCCCACTGAATCAAAATTTTTCAGTATAAGCTCTGATACTGATAACTTGCATAATTTAACTGAAACAAGACATTATAGCAGCTGATGCCAAAGCAACACAGTCATCAACTGTCAACATTTAAAATACAGTGGATCCTATTTACACATTGGACTCTTTACTGGCAGTTGTCTGAAATGCTGTATCTGATGTAATGCTCTATATACAAGATTCTCAAATTCTTCTTCAATAATTTTGTAAGAGAAAAGGTAAATGAGGACTATTAATTCAAGTACACTGCAGACTTCTCCAATTTCTTCCTTACAGCAAATGGATGATTATTCATCCTATAACATCTCAGCATTTACATATACACTAAATGTTTACAGTACAGGAACAGTATTCATATACACTGTGTTCACAGTACAGGAACAGATATTCATACACATTGTGTTCACAGTACAATAATAGCTATTCATATGTATTTCATATTTATAGCACAGGAACAGCTATTCATATATACAGTGTTCACTGTAAAATAACAGCTATTCATAAATACTTCATGTTTACTGTACAGGAAGAGCTATTCATCTACATTGTGTTCACAGTAGAATAACACCTATTCATATACACTTCATGTTTACTGTACAAGAAGAGCTATTCATATACATTGTGTTCACAGTAGAATAACAGCTATTCATATACACTTCATGTTTACTGTACAGGAACAGCTATTCATATACATTGTGTTCACAGTAGAATAACAGCTATTCATATACACTTCATGTTTACAGTGAAGGAAGAGCTATTCATACACATTGTGTTCACAGTAGAATAACAGCTATTCATATACACTTCATGTATACTGTAAAGGAAGAGCTATTCATATACATTGTGTTCACAGTAGAATAACACCTATTCATATACACTTCATGTTTACTGTACAGGAAGAGCTATTCATATACATTGTGCTCCCAGCAGAATAACAGCTGTTCATACACACTTCATGTTTACTGTACAGGAAGAGCTATTCATATACATTGTGTCCACAGTAGAATAACAGCTATACATATACACTTCATGTTTACAGTGCAGGAAGAGCTATTCATATACATTGTGTTCACAGTAGAATAACAGCTATTATATACACTTCATGTTTACAGTAAAGGAAGAGCTATTCATATACATTGTGTTCACAGTAGAATAACACCTATTCATATACACTTCATGTTTACTGTACAGGAACAGCTATTCATATACATTGTGTTCACAGTAGAATAACAGCTATTCATATACACTTTATATTTACAGTGAAGGAAGAGCTATTCATACACATTGTGTTCACAGTAGAATAACAGCTATTCATATACACTTCATGTATACTGTAAAGGAAGAGCTATTCATATACATTGTGTTCACAGTAGAATAACACCTATTCATATACACTTCATGTTTACTGTACAGGAAGAGCTATTCATATACATTGTGTTCACAGTAGAATAACACCCATTCATATACACTTCATGTTTACTGTACAGGAAGATCTATTCATATACATTGTGTCCACAGTAGAATAACACCTACTTATATACACTGTGTTCACAGTACAATAATAGCTATTCATATACACTTCATATTTACAGTACAGGAAGAGCTATTCATATACATTGTGTTCACAGTAACTATACTCTATGTTTACAGTACAGGAACAGCTATTCATACACATTGTGTTCACAATACAGGAAGAGCAATTCACATACATTGTATTCACAGCTACTCATGCACACCTCATGTTTAAAGTACAGGAAGAGCTATTCATATACACTGTGTTCACGGTACAGGAACAGCTATTCATATATACTTCATGTTTACAGTTACAGGAACATGTTTATACATATTACCTGTTTACAGTATAGGAAAATGTTCATATATACACTTCATGTTTACAGTACAAAAACATGTTCATATATACATGTTTACAATACAGGAACATGTTCATATATACATGTTTACAGTACAGGAATATATTCATATATACATGTTTACAGTACAGGAACAGCTATTCTAACCTTTCAGTTGACTTTTCATCCACCAGTGTCAATATAAGTCTAAATAATTAAATACTTCATTCTGTTTGAACCAAAGTTCTGAATAATTATGTATACACTTCAATAATCTCTATTTTATGTTACAAATAGACTGGGCATATTTCTGTAACTACTTCTAGAACATAAATGCCTTAACATGAGTGCTAACAATTAAACCACCACCAACAACAACAAGAACAACAAAATATTCATCACTCCCTTACAATAAGGCCCTTCTTTACAACACATCTCCCATTATAAGGCAAGAATGGTCATGGATCCCATATCATTCAGTGTTAGTAAAATTCTATGCATTATGTTTGTTATAAGGTGGTCTCTCTATAAGGTAGTTTCCCTATACGGCAGCCTCACTAAATGGTAGTCTCATAATAAAGCAGTCTCATTATACGGCAGTCTCACTACAGGGCAGTCTCATTATATGGCAGTCTCACTATAGAGCAGTCTCACTATAGGGCAGTCTCATTATAAGGCAGTCTCACTACTGGGCAGTCTAACTATAGGGCAGTCTCACTTTAGAGCAGTCTCACTATATGGCAGTCTCACTATAAGGCAATCTCACTAAATGGCAGTCTCACTATAGAGCAGTCTCATTATATGGCAGTCTCACTATAGAGCAGTCTCACTATAGGGCAGTCTCATTATAAGGCAGTCTTATTAAAGGGCAGTCTAACTATAGGGCAGTCTCACTTTAGAGCAGTCTCACTATATGGCGGTCTCACTATAAGGCAATCTCACTATAGGGCAGAATACTCTATGTTATTGTATTAGCACAAGCCCAAAGATGTAACATCTTACAATAAAGAACTTCTGAAATACAAGTTACTCTCTCCTAATTGTATTTCTATCAGTTTCATTTTCATTTTGATAGCTCACTTTAAGGATGGCAAGCTGACAGACACCATACAATTGTCTTTTCCTATCCTGCATTTCAACGGAACACAAGTTACATCCAAAGTTCTAT